>JAJOZX010003930.1:217500-277500 GCA_023014485.1 Bathynomus jamesi | reverse complement strand
ACCTGAATTCGGCACTGATCGACACTTTCAAAAACTAACAACCTAATTTAATCCAACCTAATTTAATCTACTACAAATGGTCGATTAAATGTCAAGTCCAGAGGATGACGTTAGTCGCAATAATAATGGAAAAACATGGTCTGCCAATTACTACAAGTAGGCAGAAGTGTTATTTTTCCACATAAATTGTTCGAAAAGTATATGTAGCTTGCGTATCTAGCTAGAATTCTCAATATGAAAATTTCGTTTATACGAAAGTTTTCACGTCCCTAATGAGATAAAAGATTTTTTGTGTGTGTATTTAGAGACAACTATCTAAATAAAATTATTAAAAAGTATGAGTACAATAATTAAAAAGTAATTTAAATTAGTGTTACTTCAAAATTTCTCTTTGGAATGAATGATTCAGTAAACGATGTAGTTAAGACAATAAAATTTGTTTTTCTTTTTGGTAGGTCTTTTGAGGTATTCTCTCAAAGTCGATCAGCTATTTCACAGTGCTAAAAATGTAAAGGGGAATTCGCGTTTTTGTCAAGAACCAACAATAATCGACAACTTTTCATGGTCGCATATGCGACACAGATTTTTACTGGGATGCTAGGTTTTGAAGTTTGAACGTTTCCAAACATTATTGCAAACAATCGTCAGATTTCACACTGAAACAATTAAAGCTGAGTTACCGTTTTGGTTACATGAAATATAAAGGAAATTTCTCTTATAATTATTATTAATACAAATAGAAATGTAAAATATAGGGGTATCCCTAATTATGTCTGTCACTTTTCATGATCATGGCAATGTCCACGAAAAATTCTCGCAACATGCCTACATCACAGTATTCAGTAACCCAAATTCAGTGATTCCCAAGGCTTCGAAAAGACATATTACAGACAAATAAATGCCTCTGCACGGTAGGTATTCCAGGTTAGATTAAGTTATTTCACTTTTTAAAGGGCTGATAAAAGTGATCTGTCCGTGTCTGATGCTGTGGGGAAAATTATCAGTGGTAGGCACCGTTAACCAAAAAGTTAACTTCGTTAACCACTAATCCGTTAACCAAAAAGTTAACTTCGTTAACCGTTAATCCGTTAATTCGTTAAACATGTAACGGAAGTTACCGATAAACCGTTAACGTTAACTTTTATTATAAAAAAAATGAAAAACACAATATATATATAATTTAATTTTCCCTCTTCTTCTCGTTCTCCATTTTGTCCATGAGATGCATGTTGCCCTTCATGAAAATTAGCATATCAAAGTTTTCATCAGACAGGGATGATCTCTTGGCCCTCAGGATGTCCTTGCCCATAGAGAACAAACGCTCCACTGCAGCACTGGAGGGGATGGCTGTGTTGAACTTGATGAACAAGTCCACCAACACTTGCTCACCCAAGAAGGCAGCATCTGTCAGCAAGTCCTTGGAGTTGGTCTCCAGCCAGGTCTTGACCAAGTTCTGGGCCTTGCCCTTGAGTGACCTGTGGCTTCTGCTGCTCTCTTTTGTCTGGATGACAGCAATGAAGAAGTCCTCCTCCTCCTCCTCCTCGTTGTTGCTGCCTCCACTGTTGCTGCCCACTTCGTTGGACTGCTGCTTCATGGCCTCCTCGACTGTACCCTCCATGCTTTTCCTCACCCTGGCGACCTTGGTGTTGTCATACTTGTCCAACCAGATGAGGCGAAACCTGGGATGGAAGGCAGCAGCCAGCTGGCACTGAAAATAATAGAAACTTTTAAACGTTTATTTATGAATTTTTTGGGTTAACGGACTTGAGTTAACGGAAGTTAAATGTAACGGAAGTTAATTAGTCCGATAATGATTTTCAAAGTTAACTTAAAAGTTAAATCGTTAACGAAAAAGTTAACTTAAAAGTTAAATCGTTAACGAAAAAGTTAACTTAAAAGTTAAATCGTTAACGAAAAAGTTAACTTCGTTAATTAACGATTAACGGATTAACGGTTTGTGCCCAGCTTTGAAAATTATATAGTAGCAAACTACGCATACTGGGCCTACAAAAAAATTCCGGACATGGTTTTTCTTTGTCCATAACTTGGAGGCATCATCGAAAATATAGCTGATAATACTAAAACATGCTAAATCTAAAATAAAAAATACTTTTTAACGCCAGTGAAAGTTTTGGTAAAAATTCTGCAGAACACATCACCCAAAATTACATACCAGATAATAATTTTCTGATGTATTATAACTATTGTAATGTGTTTTAACAGAATCTGGTATCCGTTTTTTTTTTTTGCAATTGAGCACGTTTTGAGATAAATATTTTTTTCAAAGAAATGAAGGCCCCTATCTCTCGAAAGCTTTTCAGTTTTACAAGAACGAATAGCAAATTCTTTTAAAACGCCTTAAAATACACGAAATAAATATTTTCTGGTATGTAATTTCATTTTATTTATTGTAACCTAACCTAACCTTACTTAACCTAACTCAGCGTAAACTAACCCCTAAACACTAAATCTGACCCGCGAAGTGTGTGAAACAGTACAATGCAATTAAATAAACTACTGTATATAGTATACAAAATTATTAAATATAATTTTTTATCTTATAAATGTTCATTTGCACAGCATATGAAACATTTTCTTTCATTATTTTTTACAAGACTTCTGAATATATTGTTGCTTTTCTAAGGTTTAGGTGATGTGTTCTGCGGAACATTAACCAAAGTTTTTCACATAATAGTATAAGCTTGACAGGAGTACAATCACTTCTTGTAATTTTCGCTTTGATTGGATTCGGAATCCCAGCTGACCCTTGAACGGCCAAGCTCTGAAAGGCTACCTTAATTTGTAGCCTAAGTTAAGCTAGACTAAAACAGCAACACAACCTGCACCATTGCATGGTGCCACAATCCTGTATCTAAACTACCAAAATGAATTGCAAGAGAGCTCTGTATAAGCCCACGCCCTATCGGTATCACTTTCAACAAAAGAGTAGAAAGGACGCTGACAGCATTCAAAATTATGCCACAAGAGCCCCAAAACGTTGGGTCTAAAATAAATGACAATTTTTCACTAACCTTACAACTATGAGATGGATATACAGTATATACCTTAACCTAATATATACAAGCAATGGTGCATTAATCAGCCTGGTCATCGTATCGCCTTGGGATAACAATGGCACTTTCTCTTCTAGATTTTCTAACAATTCTGTTACGTGTAATAATGTATTTAAAATAAATAATGTACAGTATTATGAGGGCTCTGACCTTTTTCTAAGCCATGTTCTAACAAAATAGATATACCTCGAAACAGGGCCGGATTTAGGAGTGGGCAAAGTGGGCAGCTGCCCATGGGCCTCCACATCTTGGGGGCCTCCACATATTGACAAGCCATTATCAAAATAGAAAAAACCCGAAACTAGAAAAACCCGATAGATGATCAACAAAAAAAAACGCGCATCCAATACCACTGTAGTACATAAACTTTTACCAATTACTATTTGTTGTGTACTGATTATTATTTTGTTTTTATTACTCTTTTAGGCCTACTCTCACTATAATGGAATACCCGAGTAACCCGAGGCTTTCATTTTTTGCAGAAATGAGTGGAATGGACAGACACAAGAGTGCACGATGTTTTGAAAGTGTATGTATGTTAGTTATATTATGAATCTTATGGATGACTTCAATTATGTCTTCCCCTAAGGTAGGGGGGCCTCCACATGGAGGCTGCCCAGGGCCTCCACACGTCTAAATCCGGCTCTGCCTCGAAATTCGTCGCTAATTGATTCCGAGAAAACACGACGAATTGCAAATCAGCGAATTTCAAAGCACATTACAACATGGGTTTCAATGGGAAAACTTTTAATTCGTTCCACGGAAAAAAAATTAATCTTGATATATTTAAAAAAGTTAAACACACACTTTTATTAGTGATAACAAGGTGAAACACAATAAAACGACCATTACATTTCAAACTGTATTGAAATAAACATGACAAACACATTAATAAAAGCATTAAAAAGAAAAAACACGGGAAATACTTTTCTCCAATTCTCTTATCACTGTTTTACTGCGCTCTGTGTTCGGATCCGAGACTTCAAACAAATTCTTTGCTTGTTCGAGCAAACGAAAGCCCTCGAACAGTTCTTTTGTTGAAAAAACTTGCAACTGAGTTATATTCTTCTTCACTTTCGTGTTCAACTGCATTTGTTGCTGAATAAGTTCCTCATTTGACAAGCTGTGGGCAAAAGCTGTCTGATGTGGCGAAACGACGAACTAAAAAAAAAATTCCAATGGGAAAACAACGAACAAAAAACCAAACGGCAAAACAACGAAAGTGTGAAAAGAGACAACAAATTTGCAAAGTATGGGTATAAAGAGAGTGACGACGAAAGTGCAAAACGACGAAATTCAAAACTACAAATATCGAGGTATACCTGATAGTCGATAATCGTGAGTGAATTTATATTAAAAGTGTTACTTAAATGTAACCTAATTTCTTTCATCCACGATCACATTTCACCTTCACTAGTCAGTATGGCTGAAAATATAAATCGCTCACTGCATTCTTATCTTAGATTTTTTTTCATAAGATTACGCAATAAAAATTACAGTGATATTATATGCACTTTAGAAATACAAATTGGAAAAATTATAATATAAGCATGACACACCATGATATAAATATAATTTTAGAGTGTCTTCAGCCTATATATGACGGAGATTGATATTTAATGTTGAAAGAACAAGCAAATATTTAAAAAATGTGCCTTCTGCTATTAAACCAGTCCCTCATGAGGAGGACTTGCCAATTCTAACTCCACTGGAAACTTGGGAAGAACAGCAGTATAATGAAGATATGTGCCTGTTTATAGATTCTTCGAAATTAAATCCAAAAGCAGTTCTTTTGCATAACGCAAATAAGAAACATTTTTATTAACTCATTCTGTTGGTATGAGACTCGTGAAAGTCTGGCCATTCTTCTCAATGCCATCTACACTAGTATAGGAACCATGACTGGAACATTTGTGGCGATTTTAAAGTTATATGGCTTCTACTTGGTTTGAAAGAAAGACTTTTTGTCGGACCACAGATTCATGAGATAGTAAATGATCCAACTTTTGACAAGTTGTCTGATACTGAGTCAGCTGCTTGGCAATCATTCAAGGCAATTGTAAGAGGATTCTTGGGAAACACAAAGGAAGAGGACTATGAGGTATTGGTGTCAAAGCTTCTGGATGACCACAAAAACATAGGATGCCAAATGTCCCTAAAGATCCGCTTCTTACATTCCCATTTAGACTTTTTTTCTTGAAAATCTGTGCTGTTAGGGGCGAAAATGAACATCGCTTCCATAAGGATATTTCTACACTAGACAATGATATCATGGCAGATGGAACCCCGGAAATGATGGCTCAGCAAACACACTAAGTAAATACAACGTTGTATCCTGGTTGAATCTTGGTCATGCCAAAAATTGACGTTGTACTGACGTAATCACAACGTAAAACTTAGACGTTATATTGCAACGTTGATACAACGTTGCATAATGACGTTGTATACATGTGAAGTACAAGTAAACTTCTGACGTAATTTTTTTGGTACTTAGCATAGACGTTGTTTGCACGTAACATTTTACATCCATAGCATATAGTTTCGTATTACATTATTCTTTATTACAAAATTGTAACGGAGTTACATACGGCATACCACTATTTCAAATAGGGCGCCTTTGTTGAACCAAATTCTATCTTTGAGACATTGAGACAAAGTTGTATCTACGTAAAGTTTAAGTAATATCACAACGTTGTGAAGATTAACTGAGACCACACAAATTTACGTTATATCTACGTCATAGTGATAAAAATGCAACCTTGTGACGTCGTATCTATGTAAAATTGTTAGCTGGGTAGATATTTTGTAACTCATCAAGAAATCCACTCATATCAGACCAGAAATAGATCAAAGCATGCTATACCTCAATTAAGATTGTCTTCATATCAAAAATTATCCATTTTCATTGGATTGAAACTATGAAATGATTTAAATGCTGATATAAAAAATATTGTGAATGTAAATTCGTTTAAAACCAAGTTGAAATCTCAGTAGAATCACAGTTTAACGTCGTAAAAATGTTTTTTTGGCGATATCTTATTTTGGCGTCCCAAATTATTCAACTAATCAAAAATAAACGGCACTTTCAAATTACTTGTTTATGTTAATTACGTTAATTAACTGCCCGGTTAGGTCAACTGTACGCCCTTGACGATTGGTTAGGTTAAGTTTTGATATTTTCGTTAGTTTAAACGAAAATATAACGACTTAACCTAACCAATCGTCAAGGGCATACAGTTGACCTAACTGGTTGGTTGAATAATTTGGTATGAAAATAGGATATCACCAAAAAAAATTTTTACGACGCTAAACTGTGATTCTACCGAAATCTCGATTAATAATGGCATACTAATAAAAATCTAGGATTAATGTACATTACTATTGTTTATTCATTTCTCGTGTGTAATCTAAGATTAAAAATACATTGCTTGTGATTGTTCAGCTTTTATCTCTCATGCAAGCCCACCGAGAGGGTGGGGATACCGTGGAAAAATCCCCTGGGCCCGGACCTCTAGGGAGCCTGAAAAGAGGGGGGATAAAATCTAAAAATATTAATAAAGCAATTGATTAAATAACAGAGAGGAAATATAATTAATGAACCTGCATTTTATAGAGATTACCATAGTCAAACTGAAACAGATAAAATATTATCTGCGGTCCACCAGTGCCCAAGACCGGCTAACAGATCTGGGAACCATTGTAATTGAAAGCCAGTTAGCCCGTACTTTAAATTTCATCAGAATCATTTACCACTTTGCTAGAGAGAAGGCAAAAAAAAAAAACATCTTTATTGCGGATCATTCACAATCCATAGCCACTTAACCTAACATACAAGTACAATCTTACGCATACATTGAACTTAATACAAAAATAAGGCCAACATAGCCACTTAACCTAGTATACTGGCTAGTGATGTAGGTCACATCCGCATCCGCATCCGCGGAACATCCGCACATTTTCTCGCATCCGCATCCGCATCTGCATCCGCACTTTGGACTGCGGATGTCGTGCGGATGTGGACCGTTGAGATAAAACGTCATTAATAAGCGGAAATTATCAAATTCTACTATAATAATATAACTAGTTCATTGTGCGCAAAAGTGATGCAAGCGACAAGACGAGAGGCTGTTCTTGTATGAAGTTACTCTCTTGCAACCTACTTAGATCTACGTTACAAAGCTAAGTTATTTTCACCTAGTACATTAGAACGAGTTAAATCATCACTTGGCAAAGCAGTTGAAGAGCTTCAATCTCTTGAATCTGTCGCTTCGCCACCCACCAAAAGAATAAAAGTTTCAGTGACAGAACCAACACCTTCAACAAGCAAATCTATCACAGAATCTCTCTCTTAGTTTCTTGAGTCAAGCAGCGATGACGAGACCTACGCGATGTCAAAAGATGTAGTAAAAATGATCGAGAGCTATCACCAAGAAAAACGCCTGGCTGCATGTGACAATCCTATTAGTTGGTGGAAAAATACGCAGAATATCTATCCATACTTGAGTAAACTTGCAAGGAAACATTTAGCACGTCCTCCAACAAGCGTACCAAGCGAGAGATTATTTAGCAGTGCTGGATTAATATATGATGAAAAGAGAAACAGACTGGCAGCAGAAAAGGCAGAAAAATTAATGTTCCTTAAGCATAACCTTCCTATAATTAAGTTTGAATATTAAACGATGAACATCTTAGTTTACTTTATTTTAATTACTCATTTATAAATATGCCTAATAAAACTTTAAACTTAATATAAATAGTTATCAAGCTAATTAAAGATCTCTTTCTATAAGGGTGGAGGTTGGGGAAAGAGGTCGGGTAACACAATTATGGTTTCTAATTGTGGCTGAAACTCAACAAAATATAACGAATTTATTTGCAGACGAATTCACTAATTGATTTCTATATTAGTTAGATGCTTGCTATTATTTTATATGTTCAGGGAAAAGTACAGCAATTATTGTACAATTAATCAATTATACTACATTATAGCTACAGCTCTATCTATATAATAACTTATTATATACGTTAAACACAACAAATCTCGAATATATCCTAAAAAAATAACGAAAATGTAGACATCCGCATCCGCGGATGTTGAAATCAAACATCCTCATCCGCATCCGCGGATGTGAAAAAAATGACATCCGCTACATCACTAATACTGGCATACTGTTTGATTAATTATCTGACAATTTTATGTATATTGTTATTACATGAAACATCTTATAGCACTTATAACACTTATTATAACATAGCCACTTACTATAACATTATAACACTTATTATAACAGCCACTTACTATAACATTATAACAACTTAATATGCATATGTAATCTTTGCTACATTACAAAAATAAGGTATTGTAAACCAGTAGTTGTCTGAACCAAGACTGCCATATAGGTGAGAGGTACACAGTATCTGAAGACAGGACATTGTATAATAATGCATTAGAGCTGTTTCGGACCCTCGTAATGAAATTATATATATTCTTCCGGATTAACATTTGGCTGGTAGGTAGGTGACGCGTAGTAAACATAAAACTGGCACTGCATCATTTTGGTTCCCTACATAGCATACGAAAAATATTATTATAAGCAACAGAGAGTTTATTCATAGCAGTTTTTGTATAGTTCCACCACAGATGGGATGTATACAATGCAGTACAGTAGGTTCTAAACAGATAAATTTTAACTGATTCTGAACACATACCAAATTTCCTTACTAGCATGTTACCCTGTACATACAGCTTTTACGTTGCCTCTCAATATCAACTTCATCTCGCAGCTCGTGAGTAATTACATGACCTAAGTATTTACACGTGTTTTTGACAGGTATAGTCTGACCATTCATTTCAAAAGACCCACATGATACATGTTTCAGTAGATTACATCTAAAAATCAAAATACAGCTCTTTGCTCCATTATAGGTGATGTCATTTTCTATACCATATTGTTCACATATCTCTAATAGTACTATCAGCACATGGGGAGAGGGTGACAAAAGAACAAGGTCATTAGCATACATTAAATAATTAATTTTTTCCTTTCCAATGACACAGCCAGTACGTGCAGTTTTTAGTTCATTGGTAAGGTTGTGGGGCCACGCAGTTAATTTTCCGCATTTATATTATTTTTATATTAGTTACCGACAAACCAATTTTGCGCGTACCAAATTGTATATATTTTATCACTGTGTAATTTTAAGAATCATATATAATCTTTATAAATAAGTATTGTACACATACATATATATATATATATATATATATATTTAATTAATTCAGCTGTATATAAAATAACAAAATCTTCTGTAAAATAACCCCAGCCAACCAAGAACTTAATAAACTCTGAAAACGACCGGCTTTTTCTTCAAGACGCCAACCTTCCAAACGACAGGGGGAGAAGAGGACACGAGAGGCCCCTAGAAGAGATACCCAACAAAGAGATAGCCTGCCTCTCGTATCCTTCATTCTTCCCCGGCAAATACAAGTAGTAGCAAGAAGGAACCAGCTACAATTGGTGACCCCGGAGTGACCCGAAGCAGCCAGCGGAAGCAGCATCCTTCAGTCGCCGGGCGGAACAAACCGAAGCCACGCCTCTTCGCCGCCCACCCGTAGTAGCCGGTCGGAACCAAAGCAGCAGCAGACCCGAATTACATTCCAGCAAGATGGAATCTGTTGAATCAGGAGTGCACCATATCACCATCAAGCCACCCACGTTCTCTGAAGCGTCGGCCGCAGGATGGTTCTCCATCATGGAGGCACAATTCCACATTTCCAGAATAACATCCGAAGAGACCAAATTTTTCCATGTTCTAGCCTCGTTACCCCCCGAAGTCGTCTCACGAATTTCAGCAGCAACTCTCTCCAACAAGTCGTACACCGATTTAAAAGAAGAAATCGTGAGTCATTACGAAAAGACGAAGCCAGAACTCTTCGAACGACTCATCTCCAACACTCCTCTCACTGGAAAGCCCTCCCAATTCCTTCAAGATATCCACCAAACGGCACTGAAGGTGGGCGTCAGCGATGATTTGGTGAAGCATAAATTCATCCAGGCGCTCCCATCCTCAATAGCGCCCGTCGTAGCAGCACAAAAGGAGCTGACGCTAACTCAACTCGGCAAACTAGCCGATGAGTTAATACCGTTCGCTCAACAAAGCTGCTACGCGGCGCCAACGTCAACTCGAGCCAATACAAGCCCAAGAACGAATATCCCCTCGGCCTAAAACCCTTCAGCGAGAATCAGCGGCCGGTGGTGTGCCGCGCGCACCTTTATTATGGCCCCCAAGCAAGGACCTGCAGGCCATGGTGCAAGTGGCCAAATAAAGATGACGCCAAGCTGCTCCCCTCGTCACGCCCAAATTCAAGATCTTCCTCACCATCAAGAGAAACGTCGGAAAACTAGATAAGCAGGCTGTGATTAACGCGACGTCCGGCCTGCCGCTGATCTCAGTCGCAGCTCGCATCGCCAGTCTGAAGGTCAATTTTATCATTGACACAGGAGGGAGCATCTCAATTTTACCACCAACTTGTGTCAATGATTGTCAACTCCACCCAACCGCAGTAAAGATTTCCACCGCAAACGGTCAGCCGCTCGAAATATTCGGAGAAGTAACACGACATATCAATTCCTAAATTACGAAGAATATTCAGGTGGCCATTCGTCGTCGCCCAAGTCTCCAGTCCACTTCTCGGCGCCGATTTTCTATCCCATTATGACATCCTTGTGGACTGCAAGCATGGCATTTTGAAGGATAGAGCAACAACTCTTCAAGCCACTACTAAACCTGTGCAATCCAAAGACCTTCACCGAAGTCTGTCAACATCTCTGCACGGAAAATCATGCTTTAGCAAAATCGATCTAGTCAGAGCATATCACCAAATTCCAGTCCACCCAGAAGATATCGAGAAAACGGCTATAACAACTCCATTTGGTTTATTTCAGTATTTATACATGCCATTTGGTTTAAGAAACGCCCCTGCAACATTTCAACGCTTCATGGATACAATTTTCAGAGGAGTTGACTGCGTATTTGTGTATCTCGACGATATTTTAGTCCATTCAAATAACGCAGTTGACCATTTGAAAGACTTACAACGCGTATTCAAGATCCTTCAAGAACACAATTTAAGAATTTCCTTAGAAAAATGCATATTTCAGCAATCCAAAATTGAATTTCTGGGTCATGAAGTTTCCCCAGCAGGCATTCGTCCTCCTGTAAACAAAGTCTCCGAAATTCAAGATATTCCCCAACCGCAAGATTACCAAAGCCTCAGAAGATTCCTAGGAATGACGGGATTCTATCGCCATATGATACCCCGTTACGCCGATTTAGTCTCACCTTTAAGTGAAATCGTCAGAACTCAAGTCAAAAGCAAAAGTCTACAGTGGAACGACGAAGCAATTCAAGCCTTTCAAGATGTCAAGGATGCACTACGGAACGCCGTTACGCTTTGTCATCCTCTTCCATCAAGCTCAATCCTTCATTTAGTTACGGACTGCTCACAAATAGCAGCTGGAGCAGTTCTTCATCAAATAATCGACAGCACACCAGTTCCCATCGCCTTCTTTTCCAAGAAATTAACTACAACTCAGCAAGCGTACGCCGCATACGATAGAGAATTACTCGCAGCATACCTAGCCGTCCTGCATTTCCGTCAATTTTTAGAAGGTCGTCAAGTAATACTCTTCACGGATCACAAACCGATGGTTTCTGCCTACAAGAGTCCCTTACGAGCCAAGACAGACCGACAACAACGTCATTGGTCTGCCATCACGGAATGCGTATGCGATGTAATACATATCTGTGGATCCGAAAACGTCGTAGCGGACTGCCTTTCACGCAACGTAAACGCAGTACGGAGCACCGACAATTCAGCGCAGGACAATTCAGCGCCGACAATTCAGCGCAAAGACAATTCAGCGCCGACAATTCAGCGCAAGTCAGTACAGTTAAAAGTTTAGTTAAAAATAATAAAAATAAATCGCAATAAATAAAAAAGAGAAAAATTTGTATATTTATATATATATATATATGCTAAATTGGGTCTGTATCGAAGGAGTGACATTTCAAAGGAGTGACATAACAAAGGAGTGACATAAATACCGTAACGAAGGAGTGACATAACGAAGGAGTGACAAATCGGAGATAAAATTCAAAGGAGTATAATTATTAAAATTTTATTTAAAAAAACAAAATTTTAGAATTGTTAAAATAAAGATTTTATTTCAAAAACTAGAAACCTAACCTAACCTAACCTAACCTAACAGTTGCAAGCCTCTCTTCCCTCTGGATTTGTTCTTTCTTCTTCTGTGTTGGTATTTTCGCGCTGAATTGTCTTGCGCTGAATTGTCGGCGCTGAATTGTCCTGCGCTGAATTGTCGGGTCACGACGCAGTACATATCGACGCTTTCGATTTATCAGCAATCGCGGAATCTCAACAAAAAGATCAAGAAACGCAAGAATTTCTCCCACGTCTCAAGCCGTTCCCGTTTCCAGAAAATACAACTTTATATTGCGATACATCCACGCCATATCCCCGTCCTTTTGTTCCCAAGCAGCATCGACCTTCCATCTTCAATCAATTTCATAATATTTCTCATCCAGGCATCAAGCAATCACTTCGTATCATTAAATCAAGATACTTTTGCCCTCAATGAATAAGGATATTCGAACTTGGTCCCGAAATTGTGAATCATGTCAATCCTCAAAAATTTCTCGCCATACAAAATCAGAAATAACCCCCTTCGATTTACCAAGTTCAAGATTTGAAACGGTACATATCGACATCGTCGGTCCCTTACCGCCAACCACTTTCCCGGTCAAACATATCCTTCCCCATATAGATATCTCCTAACCTGCATCGATCGTGCCACAAGATGGAGAGAAGCATATCCTCTGATTGATACTACAGCCACATCAATAGCACACGCATTTCTCGATGTATGGATTTCAAGATTTGGTGTACCACTGCAAGTCATAACGGACCGCGGATCCCAATTCGAATCCGAACTCTTTAGGGAACTCTCAGCTCTCATCGGATTTCACCGACTAAGAACTTGTCGTATCGCCCTCAGACCAACGGAATAATTGAAAGATCTCATCGCACCATCAAGACAGCAATCATCGCTCGAAAACAAGATTGGCTCCCCGCTTTACCCATAGTTCTCCTGGGTTTACGCAGTCTCCCCAACGAATCGGGTTATTCACCGTTCACCACCGTCACCGGAACCACCCTATTATGCCCGAGGCCAATGATCGCCAATTCGTCGTCAAAATCCAACTCAAAATTCATCTCCGAATTAGCCAAGAAAATGACGCAAATCGATTTCGCCCAACTCTCTCAAGGAAACATTCACTCAGCCCCCAAATCATTCATTCCATCGGAACTCCACAAATCAAGCCACGTATGGGTACGCATCGACCGCGTTCGAAAACCATTCGAGGCACCATATCAAGGACCTTTCCGTGTTCTCGAACGCCACGATAAGTACTTCGTAATAGAAAAAACCAACGGATCATCAGAAGCCATTTCAATTAATCGTTTAAAACCGGCGTATATAGTTTCAGGTCCCACACAGGTACCGGGCGCACAATCGGACGACATCGGATCGGAGAAAAAGCACGCAAGGAAAAAGGACGATGGAGGACGCACCTCGGAGGTAGCAAATACAGACCTCAGGACGGGCGCGCAGGACAACCAACACCGGAAACGAGGCCGACGAGGATCAACGCGAGCTGGACGAAGGATCCGATTCAAATCAAGACCCGAATATTTCTACTTTTGATATACGTGCTCCGCTTCTCGGTGGGTAGTAGTGTGGGGCCGCGCAGTTAATTTTCCGCATTTATATTATTTTTATATTAGTTACCGACAACCAATTTTGCGCGTACCAAATTGTATATATTTTATCACTGTGTAATTTTAAGAATCATATATAATCTTTATAAATAAGTATTGTACATAAATTTATATATATATATATATTTAATTAATTCAGCTGTATATAAAATAACAAAATCTTCTGTAAAATAACCCCAGCCAACCAAGAACTCAATAAACTCTGAAAACGACCGGCTTTTTCTTCAAGACGCCAACCTTCCAAACGACAGGGGGAGAAGAGGACACGAGAGGCCCCTAGAAGAGATACCCAACAAAGAGATAGCCTGCCTCTCGTATCCTTCATTCTTCCCCGGCAAATACAAGTAGTAGCAAGAAGGAACCAGCTACAAGGTCATCCATGTACTGTATACAGAAAAGATAGGGTGATAAACTGATAATATACCTCCTTGCCTAACACCATTAGTCACCTTAAAACCTGGTGATACAGTATTTTTCCATCTTACAAACATGGTCTGCTCTGTATACCAGAATGCAAGTACCCTAAGTATATATTTAGGTACCCCTCGACGCAAGAGTTTCTTGAAAAGTTTGTGATGGTGAACTCTATCAAATACTTTTGATGCATCCAAAAAACAGGAATATACATTGCTACTTAACATCTTGTACTTTAGGACGGCTTCCTTTAGCATATAAATACACATGTCAGTACCATGTTTCACTCTAAAGCCAAACTGATTGTCATAAGTTTGCAAGTACTTATCCTATTATAAATGACATATAATAACACTTTCGAAAGTATACTATGCAAGTGCTATTGGTCTATAATTATTCTTATCACAGATACTAGCATCCTTATTTTTAACAACTGGCAACATTACAACTGACAAAATAGACTGTGGCAAGTACCCATGTATCATACAGTTTGTGAAACACATTGCAAGCATACGTACCGTATTATACGAGGGCTACAACATTTTGAGTGTTCTGCTTGTATGCCATCTAGGCCACAACTTTTGTTATCATCTAAATTATGAATAGCCTGCCAGATTTCTAAGTCATTAATTAGTAACTCCTCAGAGCTTTCTAAATTTAGGCATATATTTAGTCTATCCCCCCGAGACAATTAAATAGGGTTTCATAGAAAGTACACAAAGAAAGTACACTTCTAATTATGAAAATCTTGCAGTAAACAATTGTCTCACTTGCATGGACTAATACTGCATTTGCAAATTGTATGGTGATAGAATTAATATAATTGATTCGAAAAATAAGATGGTCATTTTCCTTTGAGTTGTTTATTCATACTGTATGTTTTGAATAGTAACTTGGACATATAATCAGTTTGCCTGTTATATACACAAAAAACATTCATAATAAAATAGTGAGTAAACAGGGGGGCCCATATACCAATCCTTCGCCAGGGTCCGGGGCAGCTCTCGGCGGCCCTGCTCTCATGTACTCGTATAATATTGATCTCTTTGTATGGTATTGGTATAATACAATGTTATAATGTTATAATGTTATAATGTTTCAGACCAACAAAGACCCTAGGATCCACTCATGGCTGGTCTACCTAACTGTGTTCGTAATTGTGTATGCCCTCCGTGGTGGCGGAGGGGACCTACAATTTTACGTGGGTTCCGAACTACAAGAACATAAGAAATTTATGTAACAACTTCCTGTACAATGTGTACATTGGCAACGACCAATTTAGCAAAACTAATTAATTATCGATTTAAAACTAAAGATAGAATCTCTGGATCCAGAGGATCACGTCATAATAGACTACTATCCACAAATATGTTACACTCTATATCTATTTATAATCGACATGCAAATATATCAGATCCAGAGAATCCAGTCAATTTCATTACGGTATCCATCAATACTAGTACCTTGTCACGAAAAATAAGTCACGGTCCATATCGATTGTGGACCAAGTCAAAATTTACAACCATATACATTACAATATATACACTTAGGAGGAAAAGTGTAGGTGTGGCTGTAGAGACTGTACAGTAATGTAGAAATGTGTGTGCACCCATCTTGGATCTCCCATTTAAAGGTGTTTGTGGGGCAAGTGAAGATCATGAGTTTTTCAATACCTCACAGTACTATGGGGGGCACCGCTCAGCAGAGGAATCTCTTTAAATGGGGTGTGTAACGACAGAGAGTATCCCCTAATCCAAGACGCTGCCTCCCTATATCCCACAACCTTAAACTATACCCAATCTACCAACATATGCGTCTAATTGATTTTTAAACATGTTTATAGACATGCTACTAATTACTTCTACCAACAAACTAATCCAGCTATTTACTATTCTATGCGTAAAAAAGTTTTTGGCAACTGCTGTCTCGAACCTTCTACTTGTCAACTTACACCCGTTATTTCTAGTCCTATTATATTGAGATATTTCGAAAAAGCTATCTCTATCTACGTTATCGAACCCATTCATAATTTTGAATTACCTTCAATAATGACTTTGCATTTGTTATATCGATAATGATAATTTAAAATGAATACATACCTTAATTAATAATTCTTATTCATGATTTATTATTAATAATAACTATATGTTTTATTTTTAATGAGAGCCAAGTAAAGCCTAAAGCTTAAGGGCAAAATTAAATTAAATAAATAGTCCAACTTCACAGTTATTTATGTCATTGTAAATTTTAAGACCACTGTATTTATTTTATTAATAATAAAAAGTTATTTAATTAAATTCAATTTAATTCTTCCATTACATTAGACTATATTAAAAATCAAGAGGTTTATTTGAACAAAGCGTCAAATGTGACGTAATTTTACGTTGTTATATTTATATGCACATTTGGCTCTTTCTGCTATTTTTCATTTTTCGTTTTCTTCTGTATCTTCTTTAACATTTAGTTTTATATTGGGAGCAAAAAGTATAAGTGTAAACATGAAGTGAGTTGAAATTACTTGTTTATAATCTTGATATAATTCCTTAATCGTATTATGAAGTATGTTTTTAATGAATTTAAGGGTTCTAGTAATCGTTAATTAATGTTTAAATCTTTGTTTTAGGTTGCAGTTGTGCCAGTATAGTGGTTACAAAATTCATCCTGGCCATGGAAAAACTATGGTCAGGATTGATGGTAAGGTAAGCCGTTTTTATTATAACAATTAATAAGAGGTTATATAATGTATATCAAGTTGTGGAGCTTGTTTAGTAGCTCTTGGCAACTATACCCTACTACCATAGTTTTCCAGCCATTACAAAGTAATTTGAAAATCATGCCCTAACTTGGGCTAAGAACGTAGCCAAGAAATTAATTTTCTTTTCTTAATCTAGGTCTTGAGTCTTTAGATAGTTCGGCTATATATAGCTATGTATATCCGATAATACAAAAGTAGTAGTTGCCCCAGTTACAAATGTAGAAAATTCTTATAAACTGCAAAAAGATAGATTAGTTGCTTGGGCTAACAAATGGCAGAAAATTACCGTAAGGTAACTGGTTAGAGGATGTTAGGAAAAACTATCTTGTTATTATAGTCAGGGGTGTAGTAGCAAATTTTGGTTATTTTGCAAGAGTACATTATAATCTTTTGATGAATTTTGGAATTTTAGGTTAGGTTAGCTCATGGAATAAAAGGGACAGTAGCAAATTCGAGTGAAGAATGGCTTAGAGAACAGAGTCTGGTTAATATTCGTTTTAGTAGCAAATTCGAGTGAAGAATGGCTTAGAGAACAGAGTCTGGTTAATATTCGTTTTAGTAGCAAATTCGAGTGAAGAATGGCTTAGAGAACAGAGTCTGGTTAATATTTGTTTTAATGCTTTGTTCATTTTCGATAGGAGACATTCTATGACAATTTAACATATAAATTCGTATTCAGGGCACCTTGAGACCTCAGGGAAACTGATAAAAATCAAGGGTTAATATGTATTTTATCCCACTCAGTCATTTTACACACCAAAATATATTTTTCAAGTAGTATTTGATGTGATTTGTTCAAATATGACCTCCATTTCCGTTGGAAATGAGATCCAACAAAGTTATAGTACTTTGAAGTTTGGCTCATTTTCAAGGGAAATGGAAGTTAAAATCTAAGCAAAACACATCAAATATTACTAGAAAAATGTATTTTGGTATTAATTAACCTAACCCTGGCTGAACGAACCTAACCCTGGCTGAACGAACCTAACCCTGGCTGAACGAACCTAACCCTGGCTGAACGAACCTAACCCTGGCTGAACGAACCTAACCCTGGCTAAACGAACCCTCGTCTATATCCACCACCTAATCCATAATAAGGTAATACTCTAGGCCCATTTAGCCAGGATTAGGCCCATTTAGCCACAGTTAGGTTAGGTTAATTAATACCAAAATACATTTTCCTAGTAATATTTGATGTGTTTTGCTTAGATTTTGACTTCCATTTCCCTTGAAAATGAGCCAAACTTCAAAGTACTATAACTTTGTTGGATCTCATTTCCGACGGAAATGGAGGTCATATTTGAACAAATCACATCAAATACTACTAGAAAAATGTATTTTGGTGTGTAAAATGACTGAGTGGGATAAAATACATATTAACCAAATCAAGGAAATGTAATAATTATTTTTTATGGAAAAAAAAAAAATTTAGATGTAAAAAGTAGCCATTATAGGCCATTGACCGAGTATTTAGCTCTTAACGCTGTTAAAACTTTAACGAACCTCGCCATCTCCAGTTTTATGGGAGACATCTCCTGGCAAAATTAGGAAACATAGGTTAAATCAGCCAATTAAATCTGGTTTTTGTTTCACGTGACCTTATCTGACCAATCAGAGACGTACATTTTGAATCTCTCATAATGCATACTCATTCAAGAATGCTTTTTCAGTCTGGTTTTCATTATGGTTTGCGGAGGTTGTGATTGCCTGGGTTTTTGGTACCTTGGAACGCAGTTCCAAAAAACTACTGTTGTTTGCGGTTCCTCAGAGAGACGCAACAACTCTTGTTCGCCTGATCCAGCAACATATTAGGCCTGGGACTACAATCTATTCCGACGAGTGGCGTGCGTATTCTCAACTCGGAAATCTAGGCTACATTCACCGGACAGTCAACCATTCACAGCGGTTCGTGGAAGACACCGTTCACATTCAAAATATTGAGCGTTGTTGGAAAGATGTGAAGAACTGGATATTACGGTCTGGCAACAAAACCCAATCCTATTCAAAGTATCTTGCATGGTACTTGTTTAACCCTGAATATCCCTCTCAACAATGTCTCCTCAAATTCATGTTGGTCGCTGCGGATTTGTATAAACACCCCAATGGTGCTATTTAAGGTAAGAAATTGCGAAAAAATGTAGGTTAGGTTAGGTTAGGTCAGGTCTGAACCAATACATATTTTTCTGGTGTGATTTGCTCAAATCTGAACTTTGTTTCTTTGGGAAATGAGCCATTTTTGAGAAATTTTCAATTTTAAAATTTCTCAAAAACGGCTTATTTCCCAAAGAAATGAAGTTCAGATTTGAATAAATCATACCAGAAAAATGTGTTTTGGTTCAGAAAGGAGGAAATGAGTCATTCTGACGGTTTTGAAGGTCAGATTCGTTCAAAGCACATCAAAAACTATAGGAAAAACAAATTTCACCTCCAAAGGGAGACGGGTGTAATACTATAAATTTACCTCTACTTTTGATAATTATTCGTTTTTTGACCCACTCTCTCTATAATGAGAGCAAACTTTTCTGGTCAATTTTGAGGTGTTTTGAACGAATCTGCCATCCGTTTCCTGTGCAGATGCGTAGTTTTCGAGATATTGTCATCTCAAAAACTACGCATTTGCGCAGGAAACGGATGGCAGATTCGTGCAAAATACCTCAAAATCAACCAGAAAAGTTTGCATTCATGCTAAATACAACCTAACCTACTGTAACTTAACCTAACCTAACCAGTCTCCTTATTTTGGAGGATATAGTTCTGCAATTGTAGTAAGGAAGTGATGCAGAACTGTAGAATAGTCAGGATGTTCTGCCAGGAACAAGTATCGTAACAAGTATCGTGCAAAATATTTCCGGTAATGAGGGTGTCTGTTCCCAGCATGTAAAACCCATGATTTCACATCCTTCCACAAGCATTCAATGTTTTGCATGTGGATGGTGTGGTCTTGGGGATCCATAAAATTTTCACTATGATTAATTTGCTTATGCGTGTAGCCCAGCTCATCGATATGATCGTAAGCACGCCAACAATCGCTGATAATGACTGAACCAGGCTTAATAAATTTTTGAATCATTGGCAATAGGGTTTCTGCCTTTCTGTCTTCAATAGGGATAATAAATTTAGCCTTTGATACATGGTCAATGCCACTGAATACCCATATTCCTTTCACACTTCATCCATGATCATATTTAGCATAGCCAAAATGTGACTCGTTAATTTCAACAATCGTGCCCTCGCCTCTAATTGGTTTAAGATTGTCCAATGTCCATCCATTTTTTGCAAATTTCACCGCAAAAAGATTTCCAGTTAACAATGGACTCGCTGCCTAGTTTGATAACTTTCTCGGCATAATGTTGTGAAAAATATTTTCGCAAATAAATATTTATGAAGCAGGTTTTTATTCACCAAAAAGTTGCAATGTTCCAGCCATGTGCCCTTAAAGATAGAAATAGTAAATCCACACACGCGCTTATTTTTTGGATTTTTTTTACGGCGCCTAAATATCTTTTGAGTCTTGTCTTAAAATACAGGCAATATTACATTTAGGGCAAATCACAGATATTGGAATTATGCCGTGATTGGAAAAAACATCTAAACTTTTATCTTCATCGAGGCCAACAAGGCGGATTAGGTCTTCAAAATAAAGTTCACAAGATGGTGCTCTTCCAATATGTGCTCTACCGTGAAACTGTGATCTACCATATTCCAATACGTGCTCTACCGTGAAACTAGCCTTATAAGGCTAACTAACGAAAATATCATGACTTAACCTAACCAATTGTTAGGTCAACTATACGCCCTTGATGATTGGTTAGGTTAAGTTGTGATATTTTCATTAGTTAGCCTGGAATATGGAATATTAGTTGGAATATGGTAGATCACAGTTTCGCGGTAGAGCACATATTGGAAGAGCACCCACAAGATTGACACATCATGGTTCTAGGATGAAAATCACCAAACTAACGAGTAACAAAGAAGTAGGCAAAATCAAGAAACAGTAGCCAAAAATAAATAAAGTAACCTATAGTTGAACCTATAGTTTTGATTGGTTATTAAATATATATTGCTGTTATAGCTGGGTGTGACTAGGTCAAAAAATGAATAATAACCCTACTTTTTATTATTTATATTAATGACTTGGAAAGGGGTCTAAATAGTAAAACCTCATTATTGTCAATTTTATAGAAAATGAACATCTCTTAGAAGACTTAAGAACATAAGAAATTTTTATAGTGGGCACACTTGGGGCCACTTCGGCCTATTGAGGTGGCTCCACTATGTAAAAACTGCCTGTACATTGGCAACAACCAATTTTTACAAAACTAATTAAATTTCAAAAGCTCCCCCTCTGTAGTAGTGGTGCTGGTGCCAAAATCAAGGTCTGGGATTTTCAAGATGCCTAGACAATCTGTGTTTGAAAGAGGGATTGAGAAAGTTCTAGAGTTAACTGGTTGAGTAGATGAAAGATTGAAAATACTGATTAAGTTTTGCGTTAGATAGTTGGACAGAAAAGGAATGAGTATAGAAAGTATGATGCTGCATGCTCTCCTTAACCCTTCCACTACAGGGATCATAAACTGCGTCAGGTGGTGGTATCAGCTGATTTCTCGTATTGTGAATGAAATGGGTCTTGGCAATGAATGGCAGCAGTGTAAGGTACCATTAGTCTTGATTTTGTTGATTTATAATACAATTTATACAAGGATATAGATTTATGAAGTATATTCATAGAAATATATTATTATTGGTGGTAAATCTTGTACTCTATTTTCACCCTTCCTCTATCGTGTGGTTTGGGTTATAATGACCTTATGACACGAAGTATGGTTGAAAACCTTATGAAGCTATCACTACTCTACTGCTGCTACTATTATTGCTGAACTTTGGAGGTGATTTCTAGTGAATTTAAATTTTGGCGCTTAGGTACCTTAATATGCGTGACCCCTCATATGATCTCGTATTGATAAAACAATTACGTATTGAGAAACATTATGGTGCTAGAAAAATTATATCAATTTCCAAATAAACCATGGACTTGTTCTGGTATAGAAAAAAAAATTGTAAAATTGATAGAACTGGATGTGTTGCTAGAACCAAAGGTAGTGGAAGAAAAAGAAGTTTGCACTGATGAAAATATTGCAATGGTTGAGGAAATGGTTCTAAGTCGGGGAAAAAAAGCCTGGAATGCATATGACACTAAATGAAATTGCAGCAGAAACCAGAATTTCAAGAAGTTCTATACAACAAATTGTCAAAGATCTGCAATTGACAGTTTATAAATGCTATCTAGTAGGAATGTACAGATATTGCTTTTTAGCTGATACTGATAATTAAAAATGGTATTGGCTGATAACCAATACCAATATCTAGCTAGGGTTTATTAGTTTATCATATTTTTATAACATATTCATAATTTATTTTCTGTGTTGAAAATTTGGCAACAAAGCAGTAATCCTTTTCATAAAAGATGGCAGCACTGCATTAGATGTCACAGTTATACAATTGGACTGTGGGCCTATGTTAGGCTTAGTAAATGTTTTTTGGGGAACTTAGCTCAGAGATATTTGGGAGTATCATCAACAACAGTTGCAAGTGAATGCATGTTCAGTGTGGAGGAAACATTGCCAGTGCTGCTAGAAATTGGCTCTCTCCTGAACATACAGAGCAGCTGCTAATTTTATGAGAACTTAACCCTTGTGAAAAAATAATGAGTTATGTGAAGTGATAAACCAATGAAATATTGGAAATTTCATCCTCTAAATAGTCTTTTAGTCATACTTTTGAAATATTGGCCAATATTTTTACAAATCTACTGATATATTGGTACATCAGTACATTATTACATTGGTGTAGATCTTCAGTGAAGTCAATAAGATGAACAGAATGGAAGCATGTCAAGCTTTTCTTGAAAGATTTCCCAATGTCAATAGAATCTGGTTTAGTGATGAAAAAATCATTTTCAATTTGATTACCTATTACCACTCAAAACAATAGTGTATTCTACAGCAAGAACCAAGAGAAGTAACACCAGAAGAACTTTTAATTCAATAGTTTAACTTTTCTAAAAACTAATGATCTACTGCTGTCTCAAAACTAGGTAAAAGTGGTTTTTGTTGAAAGTGGTGGTAAAATGAATGCCGTTTATTATTGCAACTATATTAAAGAAACATCTACCAAAAATTTGCGAAATTTTGGCAAATTGATATACATTTTAGCAAGATGGTGCAACAAGTCATACTGCTCACCTTACAATTGAATACTGTATTTAAACAAAAGTTCCTGACTACATAAAACCTAAAGATTGGCCTGGCAACAGCCCAGATTTGTCTCTTGATTATGGGATGAACTGAAGAAAAGAGTGTATAGGAATACTAATTTCACTAACATTGATCAATTAAAAGATTGTGGAAAAATGGAATTTGCTATCATAGAATTTCATAAATAGGACAGTTGATAACTGGTGCCATCATTTGGAGCAACACCACCCACCACCAAGACCTCCACCACCACCTCTCACTCACACATTTGCAAGTCATGTTCAGCTTATTTTTAAAATTTCTTTATTTTATTATAGTAATCATTTTAACATTCATATTATATGGGAAAAAAAGGTCATGCATGGGCAAGAAGTTGCATATTCATGACAAATATACCCATCAGTAAACATAGTAACAATTAAAACCCACATACTTGGACAGAAAAAGTGGGAAAACATTTGTGAAACTTAAAAAAAAAAAGAATAATTTTTCATAAGCGTTTGTTTATGCTTCCTATAGTTTCATCTGTTTTGGGAAAATGTTAATGTGTGTGTGCTGTATTTGAAGGGTTAAAGGAGGAGAAGTTAGAGTATGGTTGTATGGGTTGAGCCACCTGACACAGGAGAAGCATATCCATACAAGGGTGAATAAGATCCCTGTACAGAGACAGCAACTGAGTGGGGTTGAAGAAACTGTGGAGCTGTTTTAGAAAGTGTATATATGATCTTTCCAGGAAAGATCAATGAGAAAAGGAAATGTTAAGAGAAGAGGAAGGATTGAGTTGTTGAAGGTTGAGTAGATAGATGGAGGAACTGATTTTTTGAGGCACAAAGCCACAAGGTTTTCTCTGCCCCAATCAGTATAGCAGAAAGATCAGAGGTCAGGTGTCCCATAGCCATCCTATCATGAAGTGACTGTTGTGAGGGATGCTTTGGGATATGGGTGGAGAAGTGAAGAGAGGAATCATTGGCATAGGAGTGAATAGGACAGGATGTGTGAATTAAAGATCATTAATAAATAAAAGGAAAAGAGTGGGTGATGGAACAGAATCTTGAGGAACACCACTGTTAATAGCTTTAGGAGGAGAACACTGGCCATCTACAACTGCAGCTATAGATCAGCCAGAAAAGAAATTAGAGATAAAGGCACAGAGAGAATATAGGCACAGCATAATCTACAACAAAAAGGCTTTAATAAATACTATATTTTGTGCAAATGCACAGTTATAAAGATATTAAGAAATTAAAATATGTCAAACAACTATTTGCCATGTTTGCTTGCTGAAGATTTGCCAGTGACACTTTTTCTTGAATTATGTCACTATTTTGTCACATTCCCAGTGTAGTGTTTGTTCAGTTTTCAGGTTAGTTGTGGGTGTCTAGTAGACTTTGAAGACCTAATTTGCCTTACTGGTGTTGATGGTCAAAAAGGTTAGGTGGTTAGGTTAGATTAGGTACTTGCCTCACTAGGAAGTATTTTTCTTTGGTTAATTTTAATGTTTTGAAGAAATCTGCATATCTTTTGAAAGTGGTTTTCTAGATGTTTTCATCCGTAAAAGAATTAAGTACCTCAAAATCTACTCAGTTGTGCAAGAAGTGGATCTTGGGTTCTTTCAAAACACATTGAAATTGCCCAGAAAAATACTTTCTGGTAAAAAAAATGCAGCATATATGTTAAAATGAACTTTTACTTGCCTGACTTTGAGAAGGCTCAGGCCTACTGGGGATTACCAAGACCTCCCAGGGCCTACCTTCCTAATTATGCAAGCACCTACAAAAACTTTTGGTTTTAATCATACCACATTAACCCCCCCCCCCCCCCCCCCCCCCCCCCCCCCCCCCCCCCCCCCCCCCCCCCCCCCCCCCCCCCCCCCCCCCCCCCCCCCCCCCCCCCCAAATGATAGATTGCAAAACTATAGGTACCCAGTAGTAAAAAATTGATGAGGAATCTTCGAAATGATGAATTTTGAGGTATTCCTGTATATAGGGTTAGTTCTAAATCCACTGGTTCAAAGAAAAAAGCTTTGACTAATGGTTTTTAAGTTATTGGCCCCCCTTTACCATGCCCACTTTGATGGGCAATATCTCCCATCCAGTTAATCACAAACTGAACATTATACATTTTTGGAATCAACAAGTCTAGATCTATCCAATGATACTAATTTTATCTTTGTAAAGCAATTTTCAAAATTTTACTTCCTATCTCCCCCATTTGCTTGCCCTCCCCCCGGCATTAAAACTACTCTATTTTTTTTTATGAATATTAAATTTCATGTTAAACCCAGACCGTGCATGGAACAAGGAACTCTTCTGGGAAAATTAAATCCACTATAGTCCGAATAAGTAATGGTAAATGACAAATACCATAGTTTTTTTCCTTTTTCATGATTTTAGCCACGTCGGGCTAAAATCATGAAAAAGGAAAAAAACTATGGTATTTGTCATTTACCATTACTTATTCGGACTATAGTGGATTTAATTTTCCCAGAAGAGTTCCTTGTTCCATGCACGGTCTGGGTTTAACATATAATGTTCTCAGGGAACCATTCTGAGTTTGTGTATATTAAATTTCATATTATGGTTGATAAATAAAAATAGTAGAAAGGGTGGGTATCATGTTATAAATACAGTAAAAACCATTTAATCCAGACTTTTTATCTGAAAATCTGGTTAATCTGGGCTGAGTCTGGATTAACCAGAAATAGTCCAGATGCAGTCCAGATCACCCATGTGTTGGCAAACTTAAAACACTTTTGAATCACAAAGTTTCACTTTGAATGGGTCCACAGCTTCCAGGTCAGCACTCAGAATCTCCTGTTTTCTTGTTGACCATACATTGGCATTTATGGAAATGGTGCAGCCAACCACTACTACTAATAATTTTCCAAGCCAAGATGTACTGCAAGTCTTTTGGCTGTGTCCCGAATGTCAATGCCCCTCACTGGCACACCTTCAGTATGTTGGGTGTACCACTTGTACATGGCCTGGTCCAGATGGTTCCACAGCAATTGAGCACCAAGACTATTAATAGAGTGCAAAACAATAACCTAACAACTTTATTTTTAACATCCTTAATAAATATTTGTTCAAGCTTTTGTTTTTTATCCAGTTTTTATTTGCTTGCTCTTGCTCAATTGTTTTGAGCTCTCTTGTTTTTGTGCTCAATTGTCTTGGTGCTCATTTGTCCTGCACCCAATTGTTGTGTCACAGGTCCAGGTCACCATGTGCCACATGATGCACATGAAACATTCTGTTGACTAGTAGCACCCTGTTTCTTGAGACCACCTTCACTTTATCCTTGTTCTTCAATAGATTGTAGAAGGATGATTTCAAGTTATACTTCTCCATCAGAACTTTAGGAGAAATGCCTTTCTCATAGTCTTCTAAGACTGCTAGCTTGTCCTTCAGATTAAACTACTTCCTGGCCCTCTTCTGACCTTCCTTTGCAGCTCTCTTGCCTTTAGAAGCCATGGTAAGAACGTCCACAAAGTCACGACATGTCCTAGAGAGGTCAGCAATGCACACACGAGGGCTGTAGTAGGGTGACTGAGTGACTCGCATCATGTCTTACCCATGTCAGCAATACAGTTGGTGTTATTTGCCTGGATGATGTCACGTTGTATGCACGTGTGTTTGTCACTGACCTGGGTGTAGTGAGGTTGAATGTGCTGTAGGGTGTGTGCTGCTGCTTACCAGTGTTTTGAATAAAAAAAGTTCATGTTCTTTATGCAAATAGAATATATTTTAATAAACTTATATTATAGGCAATTGTGATAAGCCTATATGAATTTATCGAGAATTAAGTTATTGTGATGGTTTTAATGCACAAAAAACATCACAAAAAGTTATAATTCTCGATAGTCCTTTCAAACATTGGAAATTTACACTATCAACAGTGGAGAATGTATCAAAACAGCAACTATGCAGCACAAATAGATGAGCACACATGCCCACAGCTTGGGCAATGGTCTTAGGGAGGGACAGGTGGGTGTGCGACATGTGGGTGATCTAGACTCTGCTCTTATATCTGGACTGAGTCTGGATTAACCAGAATTTGACCAGGCTTCATCCACACTTTGCTTTATCCAGAAATTTGCTTAATATGGACTGGATTTCCCCCCAATTAGTCCGGATTAAACGGGTTTTGCTGTAAATTAAAAAAAAAAATGGAAAATTTATTATGAAATTTTTTGCAGCTTTTATACAAGCTAAAATTATGTTCATTACCAATTTAAATTACTGCTAGTAGTTTTTGAACATTTTTCAGCATTTATTTATTCAAAGTTTAAATTTTAAAGAATACATACTGTATATAACAGAATCAAAAGCGAGTACTAATATCTTTATTCAAATGGTGAATCCTTTTTATTCAATAAGTTAGCACCTTTTGAAACCTAATTATGAAGATTATCTTTTGCGGCTTACCAAGTCAGTTAATCAAATAACTTAAATCACTTAAATGTTTGCAATCCCATATTGTAATAGAAACATATTTTACCCTATAGGTATGAAACATACCTATAGGGTAAAATAAAAATGAGCTTGGAGTTTTAATCCACACGTTTCTCCGTATTCTAAAGAACAAGAAAACACGTTTGTGCAAGTTTGAACCAGATCGCGCTGCATTTAGAGGTCCCCAACTTTGACGACTTTTTTGTCAGTTCATTTCTCGCCTGCCTGCAGTGAAGATGGTTTTCTTCGTCACTTGAGCGGTTCGTGTTGTATAGCCTATTGGACAACTATGGAGGTAATTATATATGCTACTAATTATCTCATTTTACTGTGGTATTGAAATTTATTATTATTTAATTTCTGTCATTTTACTGTGGTAGTGATATTTATTATTAATATTACATGAAATTAATTAGTCTGTTGCATATTGGACAACTAAGCTGGTAATTATTTATGATACTAATTAATGTAATTTTACTGCGGTATTGAAATTTATTTAATTAATGAATTGTCAAAGAGAATGTAGTGTACACGTATCAGTTTTATAAATAAAGAAAAGCAGTAACTGGGACTCGAACCAGTGTCATAGCCGTTTGGCGGCATCGCTCAAGTCGGCGTACACAGCACGCTATCCACTCCCTAGATGGTGTAGTGGATAGCGTGCTGTGTACGCCGACTTGAGTGATGCCGCCAAATGGCTATGACACTGGTTTGAGTCCCAGTTACTGCTTTTCTTTATTTAATTAATGAAATTAATTACGATGTGAAATTATTTCTGTGGAATTATTTAGTTTTTCTTTTCCAGGTGTCAACTAGAGCGAAAACAGAAGTGTTTCTTATTGGCCAGATGGATGCGAACATCACATCAAGTGGCCTTCCAACTCAGTTGCAAGTACTCAAAAAGTACTTTTACCACCAAAAGGAGCAAAAATTTGGACGTACTAAATGCCTGAACCTGTGCCTGGATGCCTGTCTCATATTTTGGGAGAGAGCGAGAATCGGCCTTGAGGAAGATGGAATCCTTCTCAAGGAATACGACCGGCTTGTGAAGCACAAGTCACATAAAGCAGAGTCCTTCCAAGTGAAGGAGGCGATGTTCAAGGAGGCAATAGCGAAGGAGATCATGGACATTGCTCATTCACAGGCTAAGGAAATGATGAAGAATCAGGAGGACATCCACTTTCTTGACATGCAGCGTGAAGATCCAAATTCCTGCAGCATGGGCCCTGTTGACATGAAGCTTCACTATAAGGAGATAAGGAAGAGGCTGGACAAGATTAAGGAACAACAGGAGAAGGCCAGGAAGGAACAAGGAGCTGCAGAAGATACGGGGGCTTTAGTGATTTCAACTTCGTCAGAGACTGACTCAGATGTCATTGACCCAACCGTGGAAGTTTTTCCATCCTCCTCCAAGGGAAATACCAAGAAGTGACACAGGAATCTGATCTCACAGGATGTGACGACTACCTACGATCGGCTGAATATTTCGTACTGCGATTCAGCTATGTCATACGCTGCAGCGGCTAAATCACTAGGTTTTGACTTGGATGAACTGTCCATTTCTGCCAGTACCATGTACCGCACACGCAAGGCTCTCAGGAAGGTGGCTGCTGAAAGTTATCAATCTGATGAAGTTTGTCCTGGTCAGCCTCTTGTCTTGCATTGGGACGGTAAGCTCCTACCTGACAATGAGCAATGGAAGGAGAGCGTTGACCGGATCGCCGTCCTCGTCTCTGGCGACGGCAAGGAGAAGTTGCTCGGCGTTCCTAAGGTGACGTCCGGAACCGGCGAGAAGATAGCGCAAGTTTGCTTGGATTTGGTCTAGGAACACAGGATGGAAGAGCGCGTGCGGGGACTGTCTTTCGACACGACAGCGTTGAACACCGGGATTCATATCGGGGCCTGCGTCCTGATTGAGAAAGGTCTTGGCAGAGAACTCATGTACTTCCCCTGTCGGCATCACATCTATGAAGTCATCCTCAGCTCCGTCTTCAAGCGTGCATACGGCCCTTCAAGTGGCCCCGATATACCCGTTTTCAAGAGGTTTCAGGCACAATGGAAGTTCATCGACCAGTTGGATGTGCGGCCGTACGATTTTGCTCAAGTCAATGACTATGAGGGAACTGAGGGAGAAGTCAGTCCTGCTGGTGAGAGGGATGGTGAGCACATCGCATCAGCGTGATGACTACAAGGAACTGCTACAGTTGGTTCTCATCTTCCTGGGAGAAGCAAAAGTGGTGGATTTCCCTCTCAGAGCCCCTGGTGCTTACCATCATGCTCGATGGATGGCGATAGCCATCTACTCCTTGAAAGTAATTCTACTGAAGAAGCAGTTCAAGATGTTGAGTCACGAGTTGGAAGCTCTGACAGCCGTAGGTCTCTTCGTGTCCCTCATCTACATCCGAGGTTGGACTCGTGCTGCAACCTCAAGCAAGGCTGCCGCAGTTGATCTGGAATTTCTGCGTGACGTGGAAGCCTTTGCCATGTCAGGATATTCGTGTGTTAACGCTGCGCAAGAAGCCATGTCTCGACACCTATGGTACATCTCTGAGACTCTTATTGCCATGGCGTTCTTCGACGCAGATGTGGCAGATGAAGAAAAGGCTCAGATGGTCGTCAGTTTGGGTAAGCCCACATCAAAAAAGGAACTCAAGCGACCCCAAGGGAAGAACGTCAGGAATCTTGCCTTGAAACACCTGGTGGAGTTCGTGACAGGAAAGACGATGGCTTTCTTCCATGCATTCGACTTGGACACAGAATTCTTGAAAAAGCCAGTTGCCGAGTGGACTGAAGTAGAGGGCTTCAAGCAAGCAGTGGCAACTGTTAACAAAATCTCTGTTGTCAACGATCGGGCCGAAAGAGCCATCGCGCTCACCAAAGAGTTCAACTGTTCTCTGACGAAGAACGAAGAGCAGAAGCAGTATTTGCTCAAAACTGTGATGCAGCATAGGGCGAAATACCCGAATAAAACCAAGAAGGATTTCATGGACAAATGATTCGCAAGAAGTGGTTATGTTTTTTGTATCTTTGTGAAAATGTGTAGTGAAATGGTACTCGTTTGTTGAATAAAAATTCATTGACAGATTTTTGTTTAATTTTTTCCGTTTATGATCTGCCAGAGCATCAAACTGGGGACCCGTAAACTTTAAACTATTGAATTAATACTTTGGTTTATCAGTCTCCTCAGCAAATGGAACAAGGGGATCCATGTGGATTAAAATTTTTCCAAACTTTTAATTTATGAAACACCCTAATATATAGCTATATTCAAATAACGACAATTACACACACAATTTACATTTTCATGTCATTTGTGCTCATGGTATTAATGATCAATACATCAAATAAACAGTGACTAATTTCAATAAATAACTTGGTGACATTATATTCATATTAAAACTTGTGAATATACGCTCAAATAAAACTTGGTGGCATTACATGAACTTTTTAATTCTCCTTCTCCAAAAATATATTGGATACGCAGTGTTCTAGCCTTCAAAGTTGGGGTACTTAGAATACCTAAAATATCATGTCTTGAAATATGGCAGATGTCTCTTATTTGTGGGAAATAATAATATCTGCTAAATCCAGATGGGTTTAAAAAAATGTATTTTATTGTACTCTAGTACAAGCCCCAGCCACTGAGGGTTATTGTAGGAGCAAACTATATATTCCACAATTTTGGGGTTCAGAATGATTGAATCTTTATTTTTTATATGCATTAGTGGCACACTTCACAATTAACCTCTCCTCACCTTCATGATTGGAAGATAATTCAAAGGCTTTAATTTTTGTGGCACTAACTGGTACAAATCAGTGAAACTTTTGGGTTCCAATTAGTTGGATACTATTTTCAAACCTTTTGCTTAGGAATTTTGCCACTTTTTCTATTTCTTAGGTTTAATTAAAAAGAATTTGATATTCTCCAAATTTTCACAGCAAAAATGAAACATTGCCTCTGGTGTTATGATTTGATCATCGAAAGTTCTCTGCAAGTTTGCTCTGGCTACAGCTCTTTTGACTGTTTGACAAATTCCATCCCAAGCACTTTTGCCATGACTTGTGGCAAAAAAAAATGCCACTCACACTCGAGCCTAAAGTCATCTATGTGTGCACACATACAGTGGAACCTCAATATACGAACTTAATCCGTTCCTGAGGGTTGTTCTGATATCGAATTGTTCGTATATTGAATCAATTTTTCCCATAAGAAATAATGTAAATTGGATTAATCCATTCCAGACCCCCAAAAGTTACCCCTTACGAAACATTTTTAAATCAAAATATTGGTTAATTAAACCTGTAAAATAAGACTTGCATGCATAAAATCATACATGAAACCTGTAACAACAATAAATAATGCAATATTATACAAATATAAAAATAACAACAAAGAATAACGGTAGATTCACAAACGTTTCACGGAGCTAAAAAAAAAAGCGATGCGCACTGAATGCTGGCTAGAGAGAAACTGACCGGCTTCTTTCGGTTCGGATATGAGGGAATGGTTCGTATACAAGGACAATTTTTTCTCGAAAAAGTTGTTCGAATAGAGATACGTTCGTATATTGAGGTTCCACTGTATTGACAAAGTTGAATCAATTCTTACATTGGCTTGCACATCCATTGGTAAAATGTAATTTGTTAATGTGAGGGTGAAACTTTTGTCTGGAATGAGGGCATTTAAAAATGAGTAGACCATGGTTGTATTATGTTTGGTGTCAGGTGAAAGAAAGCAGTAGCTTGTGTGTATAGTTTTGTTAGTTGTATTTTTCTAGTAAATTACAAATGTATGCACTGTACATCGACTACTTTCCCAGTGAAAGCCTTGTGCTGCATCTTGTACAATGAAAGAATAGTTTTCTGAAAAATCACACACAACTATTGCTTCATTGTAGGGTAAACTATTTTTTAAACTTGAGAAAATCATTTTGAGATTTGGCCACATAATGATGATGATAAATTTGCTATTTTTGTGCTTAATAACCAATAAAATCTTCAATTTATTCTACTTTTTCCACCAAAGTGCAATGGTTGGTAGAAACCCATTATTTATATTTAATCATGTCATATTCTATCTTGTGTATATGTAACTCCTTGTTCTTTGGGGGCATAAATTACATTTGTGCAGCATGCAGTTTTTATTGCTGATGTTGCGCACACTTTTTTCCATCAACTTTATAAACAAGCCCTTTGATACCCATAGAGAACTGGAGCTTAGCATTCTGATAAGTGCAAATGCACACTTGAGTGTGTTCCACCTGATCCAGCTAAAACAGTGTTTTGGTTGAATACATGTTGAAAATCCTATTGGAGGGTTCTCTGGGTTTTCCTTAATGTTATATGCTTCTCTTAAATTCATTAGTACATCTTTTTTGGACACTTACCGTTTCTCCAGTATTATAGTCTCTCATTCTCAGGCAGTCTTTTTTTCCCAGACAAATACGGCTGATCTCATCTGATTCATAGAATGATCTAACTAGCTCTTTGGTGGATTTTGTGACAACTTTCCCTTTTGACATAGCTGGGACTTCTGGAATAATCCCATACTACTATTTCAAACTTCTGCGATAGTACGTGGAGAAATGCTCAGTATTTGAAGTTTTTGATCATAACTATCAGTAGAATGAAAAGCCTCCACCAATTCTTGCATGAGATGATGGTATCTGAAAAATACATATAAGTATTTAATGCTATGTCTACAAAAATGATGAATTAGAGAGAATCCAGATAGAAGCAGATTTCAAAATAAAAACTGAGATACTTAAGAAATGTGCTACAATGAACTTATAATTATGAAATAATGTGACAAGTGTACACGCAAAGTTCTTCATATATACTTGCCTTTTCATTTTGGAATCAAGTTTTTGGAGTCTTTGTTGGGCTTTGAATCTCTGTTGATAAACTTACTCAAAGCTTTCTCTTCAGAGAATTATGTGCCTTTTCCAATGCTTGTAGGCCCTTTGTTTTCTTGAGTTATTCAAACCATCTGAAATATTGTATAATGGCTACCATATATACATTGTCATTTCTATTGACATTATAGCCATTAAATTAAAATTTAAATGAAAATATTAAAAATAGAGAATTAATGAGTGACTGGAAATGACTTTAAAAAATACTTACGGGTTTTACCTGGAGTCACGTCAAGATTTTTAGAACATGTGAAATGTCTGCTATTGCATCTTCACATGACCAAATCTGTTTCTCTTGTATTTTCACTTGTACTGTCCATATCTGATGATTGGTGTACTTCCATTGTAAATAATAATTCTGGAGTCTTAGTCAGTAGTTTATGACAGTTAGAACACTATCATATTTGGTGATAGTTTGCCTTGACAAGCATTATAAAGTGCTTCACTTATAGGTCTTAAATCACTAGACACTCTTTTTGTGTTTTTAAAGGGTCTTCACAGTATTTCACAATTTTTTTTTTTTAATAAATTTATTACGCAGGTAATCTTGTACTCAATGACATGTTCACATTATGAATGCTGCAAACAGACTGAGGTATAATTCAAATGTAATAACATGTAATAATGAACTATATTACAAATAGGAATTAGATCTGTTTTAATTATTTCAAACTGGAAAAAAGTAGTTGCCTGAAAAAGAATTTTTTTTTGAGATATTAAATTTTAAAAAAATATAAATAAAAAATCTTATTTTAATAAAACAAATCAACAACTGATTGGTGATAAGTTAGGAAAAATTACTAAAAAATTTTTGTTGATTATTTAAACTGACTTATGATGCCCAACCCTTTTTATCAGGGTTGTGGAGTCGGTCCAAAATTTTCTGACTCCGACTCCGACTCCACACATTGTAAAAATTCAACTCTGACTCCGACTCCACACATTGTAAAAAATCTAAAAATCCGACTCCTCACATTTTAAATATACGACTCCAACTCCTCTAGTGTTTCACTCTATAATTATCATAATAATAAGACATTTCATCACCACACTAAGTGTGAAATTTTATATTTTATATTTAAATAAATATTAATTGTATATTCTGAAAATGTAAAAAAAAATATTAAAAAAAACTTAATCTAGGGGCTATCAATGAATAAGGTTTATTGACCAAAAAAACTAAATAACCTAAATGTTAGGATTTAGAAATTAAGGGTGACACAGGACACAGAAATTGGAGTTGGAAGTTTTTTACCGACTCCGACTCCGCCCTGAAACATGCGACTCCACAACTCCGACTCCACAACCCTGCTTTTTATCATTTAAATTTATCAACCATAATATGAAGTTTAATATTCATAAAAAAATTGGGGGGTTTTAATATCCAGGGGGGTAGGGGGTCAAGCAAATGGGGGGAGATGGGGAGTAAAATTTTGAAAATTGCTCTACAAAGCTAAAATTAGTATTATTGGATAGATCTAATCTTGCTGAACTGGATGAGATATATTCCATCAAAGTGGGCATGGTAAAGCAGGGGCCAATAACTTAAAAACTGTTGGTTGTTGAGCTTTTATGCTTGAACCAGTGGATTTGGAACACAAACTAACTCTATATACCAATTTTCACCCGAATCTGAGTTGGAGTGCTCTTTATTTTTTATTTTTTTGCTTGATCTGTCATGGAATGCCCCTTTAACAGTAGTATATAGGATCTAAGATTTAGAATGCGTGGAAAATACTTTTTAGTATGTATTGATTTTCATGTCCAGATGCTGTAAGAAAAAGAGGGTTGGTCTGTATAATCTTGTTAAATTGTCTTATTATCCATGTGTATTTCCATACAGGACAATAAACACTATAAAATAAAATTGTAAATGGGTCATAACTTTTACTTAGTTTTAAGTATTTATTACATAAAATACACTTTAAGTTCAACCTCTTCAGGTGCCCTTAATGTCAGAAGGGCCAGAGACTGGCACAGTGTTGAGGCTGGCTAATATGGCCCATTCCTCTAACTCTATTATAAATTCTAAAATTATCACCCATAACCATCATTGAGTTTTGAAACTTCAATCTAATTGTTTTCACTTTGCTTATAGGGAATGGTGTTTACCAACTTGGACTTTTTAATGTATATTTTTTTTATTGTACCTTATAGAATTAAGTCAAATGGTAGCTAATATTTATTTTTTTCATTGCATCCAAGTGGGTTAATTCAGTTCAGTAAGGCTAAATATCCTACATACACTGGGTAAGACAGGCTTAACCCTTTAACGATGGATGGTACCTTAAGGTCCACCAGAATAATAATATAAATTGTACTACAATGCTTTTTCTATAAATGTTTCTACATGTTTATATATAGATATCATTTAGTTGTCGGGAGAGGAACCCAAAATGTGTATCATTTCAGTGACTAGTTACTAAAATATTTAGTTTTGAATAACAATAAAACCTATACGTTCTGGTAACAAGAGTGACTGCATATGCTGCGGACTCGTCCTTAAAGGGTTAATGTACATCTTCTGGTCAAACTGGTTATAAACAAGTCTCAGAAAATTTTTAATTTTCATTTTAGAATTTTAAAATGTTACAATTTCTGCTGTTGCAATAATAATACAAGGAGCACTTGTCAATTGTACTAGTATTTACTTTAGTTAATTTCGTCCTTAAGCTTTAAGCTTTACTAATATAACGTACCCAAGTTTTAAAATATAACCAAATTGTCACCTTCATCTTTGGAGGGAGATTGAGATATTTAAAATGTTTAAAACATGTTTGTAATGGCTTTGATTCTGGTGAAGTAACATTAAATTTTGGATTTGCTACCATAAAAAGTGGTCATTTTTTTCAAACTAGTTAGTGACACTGAAAAGATGGCCTTTTTTGGAAGTGTATTTGAAATTATTATAGATTGATAATTCTCTCATACAGTGTTTAATTTTTTTATTTGCAGACATTTGTTTTTTTAAATGGAAAGTGTGAAGCAGCACACATGATGAAGAGAAACCCTCGTGAAGTCACATGGACAGTTTTGTACAGGTAAAGTAGGCCTTGTTAAATAACATAGCTAGTTACTAATTCTTGTATTAAAACCAGTGTGTTAAGTGGGATGCAAAGTCCCATGAAACTTTTGGTAAGAATTTTGATTCATAATGTATATTGTATTTGAAATTAATAAAGCAGAATTTTTTAACCTTTAGTGGGTGGAGGTATTTTCTGAAACTGAATAAAATCTGGCATTAACCAGAACAAAATCAGCAAGGTGCCATTGCCTGCTAAAGGGTTGACAAGTACCATATTTTAGTTGGTCATATAACTGTTGTTTGTATTATGTATTTCACACAAAAACTTGAGGCATGCAAAGCATTTTTTATATAGGCCTGTACTAGTACAGTAAAACCTCTAATTTAGCACAAGAGGTGCTCTACCCTTGCCAAGTTACGGCAAATTCCAAATTATGAGCAGTAGGGTACATTTTCAAAATGCCTATAAATAGGAAATGTACAAGAAGTGTATTTGCCATAAAAGTGCATCATCCAGGGAAGTTTTAGTGGTTGTCAGTGGTTTTGAGGCACATTGGTACACAATTCAGATTTGTTATAATTTGGCACCATTGCCAAATTAAAAAATATTTTTGGCATCTTTGAAACTAACTAACTAACAAACAAATCAAATTCAAGTTTTCTATGATCCTAATTTTTTTTTATTTTTTTATTTTTTTTAACATTGCCTCAGATATGTATGTATCTTATTTATTCTTATAAGGTTTGAGTTTGCTTTATAAAGGTAATTATATGAGTGTGGTACATTTAATGAGGCGTTGCGAATACTAGTGACGAACTCGACAAAACTATGTTTTGAGTAAATGGACTCCAAAGTTTTGCAAATTAGAAATTACCCATAACTTGACCAAAAATTGGTAGATTTTGATGCGATCTGTATTATTTCGATCGGAAATGGATGGAGATTATTATAATGACTACGAATCCATCGGCCCCCGGGATCCACACCCCGTACGTAGCCTAGTTGTTAAGACTGGGTTGCTGATCGGGAGGTCGAGATTGAGTCCGGGCGAGGACTTTGTAATTCTGATCGCCCGTGGTGGGGCGTGGTTCGGATTCCACGTCAAACTGTAGGTGGAGTAACGAGCTTGACTTTTGTCAGAATGAAAAATTCTAGCAGAAGCAAAACCAAGGTTAGACTAGTATCCGTGGAATTAATTCTTCTACACACACTCCTGAGCGCATGTTGTTTTCCCCCTTTAATTAAAAAGAACCGAATTTTGCGAGGACAAGTGACGAACTTGCATCATGTCATCATTCATTTAAAAAAGTACATCCTGGAGAGCATGATGGTATAGAAAACGGATTTTCGCACCCTTGTCGAATTCGTCACTAGTATTTGCAACGCCTCGTATAAGGTCAACTAAATTAAGGGTTGCGAATTTAGCTATAATTTATTTATAAAAGTAGAATTTGGATGCATTGGTCATTGCAGTGAAAAGCCGAATAGGATAATCTTTCAGAACCAAATTCCATTTTTGCTCTTGAAAATTAATACTGTCAATATTGGTTCAGAATTACTCATTTTTCCCAATGTCCCGATTCGCTTCATTCACATTTTTAACTTCACAGGCGGAAACACAAAAAGGGTGTAGAAGAAGAAGCATCAAAGAAGAGAACTCGGCGTACACAGAAATTCCAAAGAGCAATTGTTGGCGCTTCTCTCACGGATATTATGGCAAAGAGGTACTGTTACAGTGACTGAAGGTTGCACCTGTTCAAAAATTTGTTAATTTTGAATCTTGCTTTCTATTTTTTCTTTCCTTGTTTCAGAAATATGAAGCCTGAAGTTAGGAAAGCTCAAAGGGAACAAGCTATCAGGTGAAAATCAGATAATTTTAACCAACTGAAAATTTTTAGTAAATTATAATCTTTGTAAGAATGAATTTACCGGCTTTTCATGTAGGTTTATACAGGGTGAGCGAAAAGTCCCTGCGCACCTGTCACCTTCCAACACTGCAGGTACAGGTTCATTACTCTTCTTGCAGGTGCACAGGGACTTTTTGTTCATTTTATATATACGAGTGTCATACGAGTCGAAGTAAGGCATGTACTTAGTTTTCTTACGTTTGATGCATGAGGGTTTATATTTATTTTCGTTGTTCAGAGCTGCTAAGGAGAAAAAAGCTGCCAAACAGCAAAAAAAGGTTCAGCATGTTCAGGCAAAGGTAAAACATTTGATACTTAATGAAAAACTTTACATGTATATTATTGTATGAAATAGTTCACACTGTTCATATATTCGTCGAAATAGTAATTGAGCCTTCCTTAATTGAACATTGACAGTATTATCTGCGCAAGTTTTCCAAAGTAATTAGAGAACTATACTGTTAGATTTAATGGAACTTGCTAAATTTGATTGAATATGTTCTTAATTCTTTTGTGGTCTAAAATCTTTCAATGACTTTAATTTATTTAAAGGGAAAAACTACAAAGTCTCAGCAAAAAATTGTCAAGCCCATGCCGAAATCTGCGAGACCTGGACACGGAGGAAGAAGATAAATATATTGAAATTAAAAATATTTATCTAAATATTTTTTATTAACCTAAGATTTATCTTCGCACTTAGCTATTTTAGGCTGTTCTTGGTATTTGAATCATCTTTGAACGTATAATCAAGAAAATGGATATCTTTCACTATATCAGTGATGCGAGCAACCAGATCCTGTGTATCTACGTGTTAGAAACGAAGGTGCGAGATTATTGCATTCTACCCAGAAAAAACAAATCGGTTTAAGGTTGCGTATATTCATGAAGATATTCATACCAGTGTTTTCATTTTATCGTGTGTGTAAGGTAGGTGCCATACTTTTAATGTTTTAATGATTCTCAAATTGTGGCTTCATATTTTAATAAAACTAGTCGCTAGCCTTGTTCATTTTAAAGATTGGGTTAATTTTTAATAAACCCTTCTAAAATTTATTTCAGATGAACTTTCGGGAGGCGGCGACTGATCTGGAAATTAGAAATTGATGTTAGGTATGTTTTTTAATATTGATTTGGTATTAAGCTGAAAAATTTTAATATTTTTCCGTGATGACCTTAATTTTTCGTCAGCTGAAGTAGTTAAACATTGTAGACATTTTTTATCTGAATGAAATATTGTAATTTTTCTTATTTTTAATCATACTCTGCTTTTAAGCGTTTATTTTTGTTACAGACGCGCTACTTTTTTGGAGAAGGCAGATGTTATTGTCAGGTGTGTTTGGATGTATTGTTAAGCTCAAATTTATTTTCAGTAATGATAATAATGATGACGCTTATAGATATCTGTCAATCCTATGAGTAAATTGATTAAAAATTCTAATCTGAAATTGCCATAATCTGTTGTTATTACACCGAACTGTCATAGAAATTAACGTGTGAATTATTTCTCAGCAGGTACCAGTATACATGCATACACGTGGTGGATGTTTGTCGTCGTGTGTGGGAAAGAAAAAAAAGAGGCAAGTGCTTTTAGTTTGTAAACTAGTGAATAATGGTTTCGAGTGTACAGCATGGAATATTAGATCTTTCCTACTGCATATTTGCGTGTTAAAGCTTAAACTGAAAATTTAAATTCTCTTACTCATTTGTACAAGCGCAAAGATTAGAAATTTTGCAGTGGGTCATACTCTTCATTCTTATCTCAAGTTTAGCCAAACTTTGGAATGTTCTAATATTTTAGGTGATGAAAGGGTTCTTGCCCCCAGACTGAATAGGTGTTATTTTACTTGATTAATTTTAGTCCGAACTAAATATTTTTTATTTTTGAGTGAAATATAGTAAATAAATTTGGCATTGGCAAGTATGTACAATTTAGGCCGGGTCGAAATTTTTGATTTCTTACGTACATGCGTGAGGTGGTTCAATCAATTATAGTAACACCCTGGTAAAACATTTTTGAATTCTGAGGACAACACCCCCCACCCCGTTTCATTTTTTCAGAAAATTCGTAAAATTCGAGATAATTTGCGATTTACTTCGAAATTTTTTTTTTTATTACAAAAGTTCGCTTATAAAACTTATATTTATTTTTAAGGGAAAAAAATTTAAAAAATACAAAAATGCATGAAAAAAAATTTAATACATAAATTTTTAGCTATATTGGTAGAAATTTAGAAATTAACGAGACAGAAATTCAATAAAATTGTTTACCTAAAACTAATGTTTTTTTTATTCCTTCCAGTGACTTTTCCACTCAAAAGTAGGCAATTCTTTTCTAGACTCTAAAGTATTTAAAATAAATTTATGCCGATTAATATAACCAATTCTGGATCCAATGCTTCTTTTTCTAGTAGCCATAATTCAATTTAATAAGATTTTAACTATATTTTATTTATTACTGACATTTTAAAATTAAATAACGTATTTTAATAAACTTTTAATATTCTAGGTACCTAAATAGGAATCTGGAAAGAAAAAACAAAAATAATGTAATATTAGGTCTTATATCCGGTGCTATGAGTCAGTACCGGATTTAAGACCCTACCCCCTACCCCCCGATCTCAAAAAAAGTTGGTGAATAGTCTATTCTGATGTCATTCGTGCCGGGGAACCCGATTTTGGCCATCCGAAAGCAAAAAAAAAAAATATTTAGGGTCGATTTTTAAGACTTTCGATTTTTGGCCTATTTCCCATACAAATTCATATGGAAAAAAAAATAAAATAAATGAATGAATGAATGAATGGAGTATCGGTAGGCGCGGGTAGCGAAGGTCCCACAGCCTTGATTTTTGGTGTGGATACTACTATTACAAAATGATGAACTTCACAGTATGTACCTAAGCAAAATCTTGACCTTATCCCCCTTATCCCCTCTTCGACCCGGCCTAAATTGTACATATATGGATGTTATTAATTCTTGTTGAATCGTTTTCAATTGGCAACTGTATAAAAATCTCAATCCTATGAGTAAATTAAAATATACCGGGTGTCCAAGAATTATCTGTACAATTTTTGGCTGTTATTAAAAGTCAACCATGAAGTGTAGAAATTCCAGTGTTGTCCCATTTTACAGAGAATCTCATTAAGTTTTTTCTGATACCACGTTTTGACAAGTTTTTTAGAAATGTACGCGGATGACAGACATTGATGATTTAAAAAGCAAGAATCACAGCTGCTATTGAGCGAATTGATGTGGATATGCTGCAGCGTACATGGCAACATTTGGAGTATCGATTGGATGTTTTGCGAATCACTAATGGTGCACATATCGAATGTTTGTAACAACGTTACTTTAATAAAAGAAACTTGAAAATACAGATTCTAAATAATCTTATTTAAGAATTTTACGTGTGTTATCAAGAATTTTATTAACAGATGAAATTGTACAGATAATGTTCGGACACACTGGAATTTCTAAAAAACTTGTCAAACCTTGGTATCAGAAAAAACTTAATGAGATTCTCTCTAAAATGGGACAACACTGGAATTTCTACACTTCATGGTTGACTTTTAATAACAGCCAAAAATTGTACAGATAATTCTCGGACACCCTGTATAACCTGAAGTTATTAAACTATACATTAGCTACAATTATACATTGATTCTAAGTTTGTTTAATGGAATTTTCAGGTTACTTTCGTGTTGGTGTTCAAGTAGGTGAAAGTAGCAAAAGTACCAAAGTAAGGTTTGGTTCACGTCTCATTGTTTTCACAATACGAAGGCATGATATTGTAGTAGTGGATTTTTAATAAAGTTTCGGGGAATTATCGTTTAAAATAACCTTTGAGTTTTTGCATTTAATTTCATTACAAGTGCCATTCAAAATGGAATGTAAATATCAATAATTTGTTGGTTTTATCATTTCACTAGCTCCGCTTCGGAACCAACGACTCGCGTTACGGTTCAGAAATTCGTGACGAGATGACTCATTGAAACTAGTATTCTTCGTGTCTTGAGTTAGCACTTTTAAACTTTTTTTTTAGGCTCGTTCAGAGATATTGTGTGTTAAAACGGAAGCGCATATAGTCAACCACTTTTTACTCGAGAAACTTTTTCTCATCGCCGAAGTGCCTTTAATTCTACCAGGTTTCAAGTTGTACAACTTGAAGATGAAGGTAGTGTAGAGTATTTAATATAAAATTGGTAAAATGAATTCGGAAATGCTCTTAGAAGAAATTGAACGTGGTGTGACTAGAAAATACCCTGAAAAGGATTGTACAGAAATAACGAGACAATAGTGGAGTTCACTTTTGAAAACGATTAGAAACAAAATTCGTAAGTTTGCCTACTTATAGACTAGATCAGGGGTTCCCAACCTTTTTTAGTTTGCATACCCCTCAGTGGCTTCAGGAAGTGCCCCGTAACCGCCCCATTACTAAAAACTGCTCAAAAGACGCTGTAGCCGCTACACACCGTCTTTTGAGAGTACTTTTCCGTGTGAAAACAGGATCCTGCGTATCCCACATTTGGGAACCCCTGGACTAGATTAATTTCTATTTTTTCTGATTATTACTGATGTACTATAGGGTCATTCTCTGTCAGATCAACCAAAAAAAATTGAAATTAACACCCTCATCTCGTATTTTGCTGAAATTTGGTTTATAGGGAGTTTGTGAGCCCTGAATCCATTTCTGAAATTATAAGGTCAATCCGACTAACGGTTCAAGAGATATGACCTGGGGCAATTTGAGGTCACTCGCGAGGTTACTAACATTTGGCGAGCCATAACTTGGGTAATAATTGTCATAATTATATAAAAGTATATATATTTAGAATCAGAAAACGACAAGGAATCCAAATATGCAAGTTTTAGAACTCTAGGTTGAAAAATAAAAAAGTTACACTGTAACCAAAATTTGAGGTCACGATTTGACCTCTGGGGTATCAAATGAGAATTTTTTTTTTAAATGTAAAAAATGAGGGCATAGGCATTGGCTATTAGAATCAGCAAAAAAAAGTTTGTTAGTATTTTTCATGTAACTAACATATAAGTGAACACCATATTCATAAGTTGTGCGTCAATTCTACCTATTTTTTCACACTTAAGCTCATAATTTGACCTATAGAAATTAAAATTACATTTTTTAGATATAAAAAACAAAGTCAGAGTTCTTGACTAATAGAAACAATCATAAAAAGTTTGTTTATGTTGGTACTTTTCATGTAACTAACTTATAAGTGAACACCATATTTATAAATTGCTTGTCATTTCAAGGAATTTTTATATCTTAGCTATCAATTTGACCTCAAGCTCCAAGAATTTAATAAAAATTGTATTTCACTGCTAATCTACACTGGCAATAATAGTTATAATAGTGAAAGGGGAAGACTAAGCTCACATGTAGCCTAAACAAACCTGTTGAAACATGTTGCTACTTGTCTAAGTGCAGAATCAACACAGATAGTTGCAAAATTCCTTGTCTACAGGTTAGTACAGTTCCAGCCAGCACTGTGGGTGGCTGGTGGGTATGGTGTTTTAATGAGCCTCAGAGACTATCAAGGCCTAAAATATTAAGTGTGTATAGCTATATATTTTCTAAAAAATATATATTACCTAATTGTAAATCCTATATCTTTACAGATCAAAATACAATGGTTCGGCACTTGAAATACTGCCAGGACCCTATTCAAAAACACAAAAAACGCATAACAATCAATCTTAGAAAAGTGACTGATGTACTTGTTGAAAAATGTGCTGGAAGAGTGAAAAAAAGACTCATTGTTGTGTGTGAACTGCTGGACACTGATAATGAAAAACCCCACTATACTTAGTACCACTGAAAACAACGAGTCTGAGCAGGATTCAAATGAATCATCTACTATCAGTGGCTTGAGTAACATCTTTTCAATTCAAGATCTGGACAATGACAGTGATTGCTTGATAAAGGAAAATCCTTCAACTTCAGTTGAACCAGTTCTAGCATTTCTGGACCAAACACCAGTTAAAAAAAGTAAGTAATAAATTAATATAATAACTTATACTTTACTACAAGGTCTGTTTGATCTACTATATAGCCAATTATATAGCATTTAAGGTACTATAATTAATATTTAATTACTAATATTCAGGTGTGTGAAACCTTTTTTTCTGTTCTTTTCAGAAGGGCTGTCATTAAGCCAGAAAAAGCGCAAGGCTCGTGATAAGCTATCATCTGCTCAGAAACACCTGAAGGAGAGGCTAGAACTCAGTTATGGTGTTCAAATTACCGAGGAGGTAAGTGATACTTCAAAACCTGAAACTAAATCTGAAAAAATCTAGACAAATTAATGAATGAATTGAAACAGTCATTCCTGGAGAGCAAATGTCACCATCACAAACTACAAATATTGACACACTCACCATACACAATTGAAAAAACAGCTAGTTTCTTTCAAACTACAACATACATGGTGAAAAGAAGCCGTTCACTTAAATCAGAACATGGAATCCTTCCGAAGATTCCACTAATGAGCAAAGGAAAAGTGATATCTGAAGAACACAGATATAGTTAGAAGATTCTATGAGTCAGAAGAGGTTAGTCGTATGTGTCCTGGCCAAAAGGATTGCGTGAAAGTTATCAGTGCTGAAGGTGCAAAAACGATTGGTCCTCGGGAATTTAAGAGAGATGTTTGAACTATATAAAAATGATGAAAAGAATCCCAAAATAGGATTTTCCACATTTGCAAAATTACGGCCATCATATTGTGTGCTTGCCGGTAGTGGTGGGACTCATTCTGTCTGTGTCTGCACATACCATCAAAATCCAAAATTGCAGCTGGCTGCATTGGGAGAAAGAGGTCTTTCATACAAGGATCTTATGGATTACAGTGTCTGCAGTACAGAAAGAGAGACTTGCATGATGCAACTTTGCAATGATTGCCCAAGAGAAGAGGGTGTCCTGGATTTTCTTGAGTTACTTGACAGTGTGAAATCAGCTCCAAATGAAATATCTTACAAGCAATGGGTGACTGTTGACCGTTGTACAATGGTTGATAAGGTGGAGCCACTTCATGAATACTTATCATCCCTAAGCATGAAAATATCCCGCATGGTTCGTCATCACTTTGTTGCTCAGCAACAATCACAGTACTTCAAGCAGTTGAAAGAAACACTACCACCTCAGAGCGAGGTAGTTATAGTAGGTGATTTCTCTGAGAATTATTCTTTCATTGTCCAGGATGCTGCCCAAGGGTTTCACTGGGACAATTCACAGTGTACAGTTCACCCTTTTGTCATCTATTATAGATCATCTGCAGACCAGGAACTTAGCCATTTTAGTGTCTGTTTCTTATCTGCATCACTAAAACACAACACTATAATGGTTTACTCATTCATATTGAAGCTTATGACATATGTTAAATTCAGATGCCCACAATTGAAGAAGGTGCACTATTTCTCAGATGGATGTGCTGGCCAATATAAGAACAGATACAACTTCACAAATCTCTGTTACCATGAAGAGGATTTTGGTCTGTCTTGTGAATGGCACTTCTTTGCTACATCCCATGGCAAAAATGCATGTGATGGGATTGGAGGAACAGTGAAAAGAGCTACTGCTCGTGCCAGTTTGCAGAGAACTACAGAGAGGCAAATTCTTACACCAGAACACGTGTTTCAGTTTTGTGAAGAAAACTTGAGCAAGAAGATAAATTTTTTCTTTGTAACTACAGCTGATTTGAAAGATGCAGAAGAACGGTTGGAACATCGATTCAAGGATAGTAGGGCTATTCCTGGAACTCAGAAATATCATAGATTTGTTCCCCTAAACAAGGAAGAACTGATGGTGTATCCCATTTCAAGTGGCATTGAAGAAAAGAATAAGGAAGTGTCATTTTACTAATGAACCTGCAATGCTTGGTAACCTAAAGTGTGTCAAACCAGGAGAGTATGTTGGCTGCATTTATGACATGCAAGTTTGGTATGGAATTGTGGAGGAATATTGTGAAGAGTTTGATGATTTCACTGTGAACTTTCTACATCCCTCTGGGTCATCAGGATCAAGTGCATATTATTATCCATCAAACAAGGATTCATGTGCAGTGCCAGGACATCATATATTAACTGTAATGAGTTGTCCTACCCTAAGAGGAGGCAGCAGAATTCAATACATTTTTCCACAAAAAGAAATTGATGAGAGAGAGCATCGAGCATGCAAAAATTGTATTAGGCTAGCACATGAATCCTCTAAGTAGGTCTTCCCCTTTCACTATTATAACTATTATTGCCAGTGTAGATTAGCAGTGAAATACAATTTTACATTTTTTGCCTTTGTTTTTATATCTATAAAAAAATGTAATTTTAATTTCTATAGGTCAAATTATGAGCTTAAGTGTGAAAAAATAGGTAGAATTGACGCACAACTTATGAATATGGTGTTCACTTATGTTAGTTACATGAAAAATACTAACATAAACAAACTTTTTTGCTGATTCTAATAGCCAATGCCTATGCCTTCATTTTTTACATTTAAAAAAAAAAATTCTCATTTGATACCCCAGAGGTCAAATCGTGACCTCAAATTTTGGTTACAGTGTAACTTTTTTATTTTTCAACCTAGAGTTCTAAAACTTGCATATTTGGATTCCTTGTCGTTTTCTGATTCTAAATATATATACTTTTATATAATTGTGACCATTATTACCCAAGTTATGGGTCGCCAAATGTTAGTGACCTCGCAAGTGACCTCAAATTTCCCGAGGTCATATCTCTTGAACTGTTGGTCGGATTGACCTTATAATTTCAGAAATGGATTCAGGGCCCACAAACTCCCTATAAACCAAATTTCAGCAAAATCTGAGATATGAGGGTGTTAGGCACTGGTTGATCTGACAGAGAATGACCCTATAGTGAAATAGGGTTACATTTTGTACCGGAGATGAAGTTAAAAACTTTCAAATTAAATTACAAAACTGGTGGATGGTTTGGACGACGACAACCTTAAGAACACTTCAAGTATGGAAAGGGTCTTTACTGAACTGAAAAAATATTTTAAATTAAAAAAATGAATAGCCGGAATTTACAGGGTTTGTAATAGGGTGACTGTTCAGAATATGTAGCTTGGTAACATTGTAATTGCTCTTCCTTATCCCTACTTAGTTTGAATGCTATTTTGAATGGGTTAAACAATAATAAGGCAAACCAAATGTGTCTGGCCAATTTTTATTGTAAACGAATTTGGTTAATACTATGCAAATTTAATAATCCTAGTCAAACCAAAATTTACTTTACCGCGACCAATGCCTCGTATATTCAAAGACGATTATCTCATTAAGATTAAAATCTTTAGCACTGCATTTACTTTCGAACTTCAGATATGATTTAAAACGGCTATTACTACTAAGCATGCACGAACCACTTCTAGTATCGTACGTTTCATAGGCAGGGGTGAGGCTAAGACCAAAACTGCTTTTATGCCATTATTCGCTTAAATCTCCTAATGAAGCTTGCTAAGTTATAAAGGAACCAACACGAGTACATGTTAATTGCTAATCTGCTAAGCTCGACAAATAAAATAAAGTGCAATGGTAAAGGTTCTGAAACAAAAATGTCAACCTGTGGAAACTAACCAACGGAGGCAATGAATATTGAGAAGACTATCTGCTACCACCGTAGTGTTTGACATGCCCATTCGACCGTGTAGTTCTGTATTGCTGGCGAAAGCACTTTCAAGAATTTTGTCTAGATATTCATCACGTCCGTAGGTTTGTCCGCGATATAATTACTGAACTCTAACAAACCCAAAACAATGCAAGTTACCTAGGATAAGATCGCGTAATGAACCCAGGCGATGTAAACAGGAAGAGTCTATTTGAGCATCAAACGCCTGTGAAGCTCGCATAAATAACGGTAACAAAAAATTTTGGAAACTTGTTAAGAATCAAACGGGTGTCAAAAATGTCCTCCCTCCGACAATCGATGGGGTGTCGCGGGAGAATGAAATTGCAAAGCTGTGGAAAACCCACTACTATAACATCCTTAACAGTGTGAGTAGGGATAATCTTAAGATAGATTGCAGCGAAACGATTGTGGGAGGGACAAGGGAAAATATTTCGATATCATTTTCTGAAGTAGAGAGGTTAATTAAAGAGTTAGACTGGTTCTACGTCAGGGGTAGATGACTTATCGAATGAGCACTTAAAATATGCAAATGACGTAGTATGTCTGCATATGTCATTGCTCCTATCAGCCATGCTTGCTCATGGCTATATCCCTGCAGAGTTCATGAGGGTATATACTATATCTTGCCCCTGGTCAAAAATAAGTATGGAGACATTCTGTCCAGCAATAATTACAGGCCTATTGCTGTCGCTTCCTGCTTCTCGAAGCTACTAGAAAAACTTGTTACTCCGATTAAATGATTTCCTATGGACATCTAATCAGTTTGGCTTTAAAAGATCCCACTCAACTGATATGTGTATCTATATACTTAGAAACAATATCTAAATACATTGACAGTAATTCAACCATTTATAGCTGTTTCCTTGATATAAGTAAGGCATATGATAGGGTGAACCACAATATTTTATTTGCAAAACGAAGCCAAAAAGGTCCCCATGTACATATTAAATTTATTGAAATTTTGGTATTCCCACCAATCTCACTGTTAGGTGGGACAATGTACTATCCGAGTGTTTTGGCTCCTCTTGCGGAGTGAGACAAGGCTCCTTGCTCTCCCCTATGCTGTTTAATATGTATATTGACTGATTAATTGCTTCACTTAATGAGGCAACAGTGGGATGTATAGATAACAAGGATAAATAACTTAGTTTATGCCGACGATATGGTGTCCCTCTGTTAAAGGTCTGGATCGGCTACTAAAAGTTTGCGGCGAAGTGTGTTCGCAGAAACATATTATTTTTAATGTTACAAAAACTAAGGTTATGCAATTTCATCATAAAAGATTTAATCAGCCAGCTGATATAAGGTTTAAAATGAATGGTGAAGTAATTGAGGAAGTACAAGAGTTTAAATATTTGGGTCGAACTATTACCAGCTCTTTGAGTGATGACTCTGATATAAGAAAACAATCTCGAAGCCTGTGTGCTAAAGCGAATATGACCATAAGGAACTTTCGTTTCTGTACAAGTGTAGCTAAAGAGAGAGTCGTACTTTCTGCAGTAATATATACGGTCAGCAACTCTGGGTGAATTATAAAAAAGGTTCTGGCAGAACCCTAAATTTGCTGTACAACAGGTCTTTTAGACTTACATTAGGGTGTGTCAATTTGGGAGGTGAAAATTAATTTTTGCCAATTCCTTCACTGAGGGGTTTTAAAAATGTTTTTTTGGATGTGAAGAATTCAAATCTGCTATTATTTTTGTGATTGCTCAACACTTAGCTTGGTAAATCTACGTTTGATTAAAAAGCACATAAATTGCTCTCGGGAAAACAACATTTATTAATTTTAGCTTCTCAAAATGTCAGGTAATGCTACAAAAATTTGTTTCTCTGTATAAAACATATCCTTGTAATCATAAAACAACATTAGAAAGTAATGACATCAGTAAAAAAAAATATTTAAACAAGTTTCATCAAGTCTTGCTTTGATTCGTTCTTGGACATCAGCCGCCGACTTGCTTCTTGGCTTCTGATATAGCCCTCACGTTTCTCATGTGTATACACCCTGCCTGCTGCCTCTGCGACTTGTTTCACACACCTCTCTATTGACTGAGCATGACAGGGCCACTGTGGAACTTGCATAGGCTTGTCAAAGAACTTTACTTCCGCTGTAGTCGGTTTACATGTCAAAAGAGGTTCAAATACCCCGTCAGACCAGTCTGTCAGCTCCAACACGGAAGAAGCACTGGGGTTGATGGAAGGTGTCTTCCTGGGACGTACAGAAAGATCTCCAAGTGTGTCATCTCCACCCCTCATGTCAACAATCTTTTGGACACCAGCTCTCCTCTTCTCACTGTCATTGAGCACAAGAGTGTCTGGATTATCATTTCGCTGAATGCATACCATGCTGAGCGCTTGATGGTTGGCAAAACAGCATCCACTACAGCCTTCTTTTGCAGCCTAACTAGCCGCAGCTGAAACAAGATGTGGCGTGGGCCTTCCACCCAAGAGTGTTTTACTTTGATGTTGAACCAACAGGGGTAGTACACACCAACAATGTATTCCACTATCAGTCTTAAGTTGTTGAGGGTTTTGCCTTTAAGGCCATGTTTTGAAACCCATATGCGACAAAGCCTGTTTGCTGTTGTCAACCACCTTGAATGGCTCACTGGACCAATTTCAAGAAGGGCCAGATCTGTGGGAAGTTCTCCTGTCCTTATGGCCTGTGTGATCCTATACCCGTACGCTTGATCAGTAGAGAGATCTTTTACGACATTGTCACTCAGTGAAGTAAGAGGCTCTCCAATTGAGAGTTTGGTGAATGAAGGATCAATTTCAAGTTCGGTTGCAGTGTCTAGCATCTTGCCAATGTTACCTGTCCACTTGTTAGACAAGGTCTTCCCATCCAGTGCTGTGATCAAGTGTCGCAGGGGTAACTCGTTAGTGTGGAGGGCACAAACCAACCAGATCAGCTTACGGCAAAGCTTGACCTCTACCCAATGCATGGAACCACCCTCCCAGCCAGTGTTAACATTTGTAGAATCACCTCCAATGGCCTGCAGGCTTTTATCAATGCCCTTCTTCATGAAATCTACAAGATTATCAGCAATAACTTCAGCAGGTTTTTTCTCGTTGAGCCTTTCTCAGGAGTGAAGTGGTAGAGATATCTTCCACCTGGCTCACTGCACACAGAATAATGCTCTTCTTTGATGATGCTGGGGAACTGACGATCTGAATTGTCTGCTTTCAGCATAACTTTAGTTGTATCTTGACGGCCGTCAAAGAAGATGCAGTCAATTTCACCCTTCTTACAAAGCATCAAATTCCTGATCCAGGGATCTCATAACTTTTTCTTGGGCCCTCTTGACTTTATTGTGATCAACTACAAGTCTCTTGTCTTCTTCAGTGATCAAGGCAGCAGTGGTGATGGTAGCTGTGGCACGCAGGCCAACACCATATCTGATGCTATGCATAGCAACATTAGGTATTTCTAATGTGTTGTACTCTGGCTTTTTATTGGAAGTTGAAGACGTGCTTGGTATTTCTAATGTCACTTCATAACTTCCATCCTTTCCATCTTGAGCATCGGCTATTTGTTCTTCATTTTCATCAACAGAGAAAATTATTTCATTTGATGGCATTGAAACATCCTGCTTGCTTGTCTGCTTATATTCAGCAAGCTTTCTTCTTTCGTCTTCTTGCCGCTTCTGCTTTTTGACTTGTCTGTTGTGCTCAGGTTGATCTGGCAAGCCAATCTGATGTGGTCCAATAGAACCAGACTTGTCTCTCTGACCTTTAATGAAAGCAAGTTCCTTCACAGGGATCTTCATCTCCCTAGGGCATGTACAGTTAATGCGAGTTTCGTTTTGGCAAACAGCATCTGCAAGGCAGCCAAATTCAGAGCAGAGAATTTTACACTTGCAACTGAGGATGTCAAAAAGCTTGTCAAGTTTTGCAATGAAAGCCTCTTTGACATGTAGCTTTCCTCTCCCAAGAGATATGTTTTTGGCCTGCTCCCAGCTCTCTTGGATCTTGTTTAAGATTGTGACTCGTGAATTTACAACGGGGGCTACAAAAGAACTGTTTGCTCGTTCCCACTTTTCAAGCACTTTAGGGTAAATGTCCTTTGCAAGACTGGCTGCTGGGTAGTTTCTCACATCCTCACCACTTTGTTCTCTTAGCAGTAGCCCATATTTCAGAACGTCTCGGAGAGTTGGGAGTTCAGAGGGCAACAACTCTCTACCAGTTCCAATTAGGTTGCTCATATCTGTGAATGTCCCCAGTCTTGTCCTCCTTTTAGAAGCCAATGTAGGTCAATTCCCACTGGTTAGGATGGTAGCACTGACGGACAAGTAATCTTCAGCACACTGATGAATATGTTTCAACCTGTGAAATAAGCAAAAACAGCAGTGCATTATATATACAGCATATATAATTATTAATGTAATAATTATTATATAATTCCACAAAAAAGTAAAAAAAGTCACTATTTTTATGTAGCTTCTTACCAAGCAAAACTAAATTATATTAAATTAACAAAAATATCTTTAGAATTCCTAAGTCATGCTGCAACTTTTTAGCACCCCTCATATTTGAAAGTTGAAAAATTCGACACACCCTACCTTACATAAATTACCCCCAGATGCTCAGCTTCGCAAATGTTTGCTACCCGCAATGTCCCTAGCTTCCCGGAGATAAGACTTGCTCAAAACAGTCTCATGCAAAGAATTAAAAAATCAACCAACCCGATAATCCAAGCTATCCATGAGTCTTGTCATTTATCCTCTAAGCTATGGACTTCTTGGTACGAAAACGTCCGTCTGTAGCTCCACTTAACTTCAACAGTGCAGTATTATTTCTAATCAGTTGTATATATTTCTATCCTTAGTATATGAACTGTCATTGTATTAATAATATTTGTCATATGGACTATAGTCTGCCAATAAACCTTTTCATATATATATATATATATATATATATATATATATATATATACATACACACAAACTCAGAATGGTCCCCTGAGAAACATATGTTAAACACAGACCGTGCATGGAACAAGGAACTCTTCTGGGAAAATTAAATCCACTATAGTCCGAATAAGTAATGGTAAATGACAAATACCATAGTTTTTCTTTTTCATGATGCTAGCCCGACGTGGGCAACGGGTCTCTCGCAAAGAGATCCCATAAATATAACTTCCCTCACCAGCTATCTGTAAAGCAGACAGGATCCAGCTTTGGGACATGGACCTAGGGTTTAAAGAAAGCCTAGTCCCTACATTCAGAATCTCTATATAAGTAAAAGACTCGTTGCATTCACGTCGGATTGAATAAATCAGAAAAAGAAAAAAGGGGTAACTATTGTATTTTTAGCCAAAAAAAACCAAAACTTAAACCTCAACCGGGACATTGAGCGTCCACTTTTCAAGGCACGTAACACGTCCGTTTAATATACACAAACTCAGAATGGTCCCCTGAGAAACTTATATGTTAAACACAGACCGTGCATGGAACCTGTCTGCTTTGCAGATAGCTGGTGAGGGAAACTATATTTATGGGATCTCTTTGCGAGAGACCCGTTGCCCACGTCGGGCTAGCATCATGAAAAAGAAAAACTATGGTATTTGTCATTTACCATTACTTATTCGGACTATAGTGGATTTAATTTTCCCAGAAGAGTTCCTTGTTCCATGCACGGTCTGTGTTTCACATATATATATATATATATATATGTGTGTGTGTGTATATACAAAGCTGGGCACAAACCGTTAATCCGTTAATCGTTAATTAACGAAGTTAACTTTTTCGTTAACGATTTAACTTTGAAAATCATTATCGGACTAATTAACTTCCGTTACATTTAACTTCCGTTAACTCAAGTCCGTTAACCCAAAAAATTCATAAATAAACGTTTAAAAGTTTCTATTATTTTCAGTGCTGAGCAGGTGCGCAATTAATCCGCCACTGTTAATAGTGATGAACGAATTTCCATTTCCGAAGTGCAAAATCAGGCGATATATTTGTTTCCGTCGCCACAATTTGTGTCTTACCAAATATGGTAGTTATTTATGGCATTGGTTTGAGCAAAACATGGTCGACTGTAAAATCAGGCGGAAAGATTTGCCATTTGAGTTGAATGTTTCAACTTCTTTCAAGAAATATCACGAGCATTTTAAGGCACTTTCAATAATATATATGTAACAATTACAACAAATAACTACATTCGTTTCATTTGCAGTCTGTCTCTTGCGCAACATGTTTGTGCTAGTGAATATTTAAAAATAATCGTTGTCAAGTAAGTCATGTATATTTATAATATGTCTGTGAGTACCTTATTAGTATCTCCTTGATACATTTCAAGAACCATAAAACTGATCAGGTAAGATTTCAATTCTCATGTCACTTTGATGACATAAATTAAGTCAATTGATGTCTTACAATGGGAGCGTTTTCACCTTAACCCTTTATGTCCTGGCGGTACTTCTAGGTACCACATCTTTAAAATCTCCATAATTATTTTTCTACCCGGTTGATCCTGCCGGTACTTTCAAGTCCCAATGTGAATTAGTTTCTTTGAGATAATAGACGGCGTTGAGAAGTAAATGTGAGCGTGTGGCGCCAGAGGCTGTTTACTCTTTAGTATCTCTGCTGTGAAGACCGAAGAAATTTCAGTGCAATTACTTCCCGAATATTCTGTGCCATATCTGTGCCATGCGTTTGTTCTCTATGGGCAAGGACATCCTGAGGGCCAAGAGATCATCCCTGTCTGATGAAAACTTTGATATGCTAATTTTCATGAAGGGCAACATGCATCTCATGGACAAAATGGAGACCGAGAAGAAGAGGGAAAATTAAATTATATATATATTGTGTTTTTCATTTTTTTTATAATAAAAGTTAACGTTAACGGTTTATCGGTAACTTCCGTTACATGTTTAACGGATTAACGGTTAACGAAGTTAACTTTTTGGTTAACGGATTAGCGGTTAACGAAGTTAACTTTTTGGTTAACGGTGCCCACCACTGTGTATATATATATATATATATATATATGTGTGTGTGTGTGTGTATATATATATATATATATATGTGTGTGTGTGTGTATATATATATATATATATATGTGTGTGTGTGTATGTATATATATATATATATATGTGTGTGTGTGTATATATAGATATATATATATGGGATGAATTTCACAATAAAACACGTGAAATGAATGAATGCTGCAAACCCACAAGGAAAAAAAAACGATTCCAAGGCCTTTCGTGTATTCAAAGCTACACCTCGTCAGGGAATGAAGTTAAAAGGCGAGAAGCCCATATATATATACAACGTACAGGAAAAACAAAACAATTAGCACATACTTAACAAGGGTTAATGAGAGGCAAAAGAAATTTTAACATGATATCGTCAATTTTATAAGTCCCCGAGCTGTTACTGAAATTGTTTTTAAAATGAATAAATGCACATTCTAGAATATTTCGTTCTATTATATATCTGTTTTTAACAAGCGCTTTAGAACTATCCCACTTGATGCTATGGTTACATCTATACATATGGTTAAATAAAGCATTGGAAGTACTAGCTGTTCTACAAGCATATTTATGCTGTTTTAACCCTAATATCTAACGTTTTACCGGTTTGGCCTATATATACTGAGTTACATTGTGTACATCCGATCGAATACACACAACCAACAACATTATCAGGGCTATTCTTTATTAGGCGTGATTTAACAGTATTATTATACTTAAAGATTACATTAATGCCAATTGCTTTAAGTACAGTTGGAAGGTATTGAAAATTAACATGGTAAGGTAGGCTAAGGATATTTTTACGCTGAAATTCCTTTACAATTACATTATTATAATACCTATTCTTGGCTTTCTTAAGACAGTTATCTAAAAATGAAATAGGATAACATAATTTAGTACCAATATTCATGATATTGCATAACTCGGAATCTAAAAATTCAGGACTGACAACTCTCAATGCTCGAAGAAACATAGCAGAGAAAATAGAGGATTTAATCGAAGGATGATGGTCAGAATAAAAATGCACGTAAGAGTTATTATTAGTAGGCTTACGGTAGACTTCATATTTTAACTGATTAGAGCATCTCCAAATTTTTAGATCAAGAAAAGATAGGCTTCCTCATTTTCTTTTTCAACTGTAAACTTAATGATGGGCTAAATTGTTGAGCCTACCAAGAAATAAGTCCACATCCAAATTATTAGGCCAGAGGCATAAAATCATCTATATACCTGTACCAAAACCATGTTAAAATTACAATCGTAGGCAAAATTCTACTTTCAAAAAATTCCATATATAAATTATAGTACAGGTGAAAGGGGATTTCCCATAGCCAATCCAAACGACAAACTTATTTTCAAACTGAAATTTACAATCTTTGACACACAGCTTAATTAACTCAATAGAGTGTTGTGTGAACAGGAAAGAATATCAGAAATCTTATCTTTTAAGAATCAATAGGTCATCAACAGGGACTTTTGTGAATAGCGAGCATACATCGAAGCTTACCAATTTGAAATTAGGGTCATTAGGGAACTTCAGTTTGTCAATCGTTTTTTTTCCTTGTGGGTTTGCAGCATATATATATATATATATATGTTGCCTATAAGCCCTATCTCTACTCTTTATAATGTCTCGTGTCCTATTATCAATTGAATAAGTGGTTTTCGTTGGTGTTTTAAAAAAAAAAGTGTTCCGTGCATTCTTAACTAAATTACTTCGTGCTACTAATCATTCATTAACGAATATATTTCATTTATTGACGTTATTCAGTCTATTTATTTGATCAAACCAGGCTACTTCCTTGTTGTTTTTTCAAATCAATCAGACAACGTGCAGTCATAGGGTTGAAATTCCCTTGGTTTGCCTTTGTTGTTTTTCAAATCTATCAGAAACGTGTTTCCTTAAGGTTCATTTTTCCTTTACACACTACCTGACCTCCAAAAGGTCACTACCGTGGGAAAAAAAAAGGATTAAGTCAGTAAACATGACCAGATAAGTTTCATTTAATACTTTTCTTTAACATTTCTTCGTCGGTAGCTTAATTATATATTCATTTAGCATAAAATGTGTTACAGAACTGTTTCTGCGTTTTCAAGAACATTTTTGCGGGTTTTCGCAGGTACGGCACAATAAGCACGCGGTAGACCTACGTTGTAATTTATTAATTTCCAAACGCTCGTTTTGTGTTTTTTTTTTTTTGTTTTTTCAACTAATTAAAAGCATGGCACCCCCGTCAAGTACTTGCAGTCGCTGTGAGGGAACTTTGCCGCTTACGCGTTACAATGGCTTAATAATAATGAACAATTAGTGTGCAGGTGGTGCTCAAGCATGGAAGTCCTGAGGAACGATTAGACCCGTGAGAGGGAGGACAGGGTGAGGCTTCAAGAAGCGTGATGCTCTACGGCAAAATTGGATTCCCTTGAGACTCCAGTTACGATCCATCATGCCTCACTTTCTACTAATAATATAATAGTATTAATAGCCCTCTCTCTTCCCCTAGTTCCCAACCCTTCGTTCGAGTGCGAAATGGAGCCCCATTGCGAAAAGCAAAGACTTGTCTACCAGTAATAACAAGCATAAGTTTTCTGTTTTAGGTTTCGAAGATGCTGATGAACGGGATATACGACTCGTTGGCGTTCCATTGTTCGAGGGCAGCTCGAGGAATTCTCTGGAGAAATCCTCGTCGTAGGCGCCGTTACTGCTACCTGGTGCAAGGGTGGAGGATATACTAATAGTGTTGACATTTTTACAGACGGTTACCGCCGAGGAGACACAACAACGTATTATTCATGTCGTGTACTAATAACGTTTTAATTCTAGATCGGAAGAACTGCTGGCTAGGTACAGGACTTAATAGAGCGACTAAAGGAGAAAACTAATAAGATTGTCTTAACAGGTATACTTCCTCGAATTATCCAACGTAACGATTTCTACAGCAAGGCGACCTATATTAACAATACCTAAAGTCTCTTTGCCAACAGGAAGGAGTGCATTATGCGAATTTTTGGAACAGTTTCTACGGCAGGAGGGACTTGTTCCTCGAAGATGGACTTCATTTTAATGACGTAGGAGTTGCGCGTTTAGGAAGACTATTTCATAATACTGTCTCTTCTTTTCAGGCTGCCGTAACTCGAACGGTCCCAGCGTAATTCTACAAGTTTCCCCCGCGCTCGCGAAGGTGTCGTAATTGCAAGCAATTTGAAGGTTCTATCCTTAAATGCTCGTAGCCTACGAAATAAAATAAACGAATTTTTTTCCTTAATTGCTTGTAAAGACTATGATTAATTGCGATAAATGAATCGTGCTTAGCACTGAAACACGTGACTTTGTAGGGGAATATCAAATTAAAGGTTATAGACTTTTTGTTAAAACAGAATAGGTAGGCGAGGAGCGGTGTTATGTTGTATATCAAAGATAATATTGCGAACGTTATAGAAGTAAAGCACTCAATTCCAGAACCGATAGATTCGACTATAGCAGAACTTAAATTGAACGATTTCAATTCTTGTTGCGGTTATATATAGGCCCCCAATCAAACAGCTGATACGGACGAAGCGTTATATCGTGAACTAAAGAGAATAATCGTAGTGAGCAGGCTTTTAGTTATGGGTGACTTTATTGCGCTAACTGAATTATGATACAATGCAGGGAGACGCGGAAGGTAATCGTTTAGTTAATTTTCTCGAGGATAGCTTTCTTATTCAAAAGGTTGGGGAACCTACGAGGTTGGACAGTATTTTAGATTTAGTAATAACTACGGATGATAGGCTAATTACTGATCTCAAATAATAGAACCGTTGGGCAATAGCGATCACAATATGGTAGAGTTTGTCTCTCAGTAAGTCACTCGAACCAGCTAACTCGACGAAAATTCCTAACTTCCAGCACGCAGACTTTAGTAAATTTCGAAATAAATTTTCACACGTCAATTGGGAAACGTAATGGGGAACTCCAACGCAAAACTAATGTGGGAATCGTTCGTAACGGTATTTAGGACTATAAATAGGAATGTGTACCGTACAAAATTAAGCGTGCAAAGTAAACAACAAGCCCTTGTGGTTTACTTCTAGAGTACGAGACATTATAAAGAGTAGAGATAGGGCTTATAGGCAACATATGCGATAAAGACAATTTTTGTTACGAAACAACTACATATCTCTGAGGCGTGAAGCGAAAAGTGTAATAAAAAGTCCAAGCGCGAATTTGAAATCTCCATAGCTCGTGACGGTAAAGAAAACCCCAAACGATTCTTTCAATACGTCAATAATAGAAATCCAGTAAAAAATGTCTTAGGTCCATTGAAAATGTAAATGGAGATCTAGTCTCTGAAACACAATGGCTACCTTGCTAAACGAATTTTTTACGTCAGTTTTTACTATAGAAGATGTAACGAATATCCCTACGGTCATAGACATAATACCTTTTGATAATGGTAATATTTTGGATAATATTGTCGTTAGTGAAGGGAAGTAATGCGCTATATTGATAAAATGAAAACGCGTAAATCACCGGTCCGGATTCCATATATCCCATACAACTAAAAGAATTAAAAGATAGCATTGTTGTGCCGCTAACAAAGATTTTTAATGCGTCTATTTCAGAGGGGTGCGTACCAGATAATTTCAAGTTAGCAAACGTAACACCTATCTTTAAGAAAGGCGATAAAGGTGCGGCGGGAAATTATAGGCCAATCAGTTTAACG
>JAJOZX010003930.1:177500-205000 GCA_023014485.1 Bathynomus jamesi | reverse complement strand
GACGTCAAGAAAGAAGACACCACAGCATCAGAGAAGTGTTGAAATACTTCAATGATGACAGCACTGCACTGCAGCTGCAGTCACTTGATGGCTATCCTTCAATTAAGAAGCTCTTCCTCAAGTACAATACTCCACTTCCTTCTTCGGCTCCTGTTGAGTGTCTCTTCAGCTATGCAGGACATATTCATGCCCCTAAGAGGAAATCTTTCCGACAACACGTTCGAAAGATTAGTAATGCTAAAAGGAAACCCTAGGCTCCTAGCTACATTTAAAATTTAATTCTATACCTCTCAGCTAGAATATATTTTTGGAAATGTTTATTATTATTTTACATCAGCTACTATTGAAATGTTTCTGTTTACTTCTATGTTTAATTTTCTGTTATTCAAATATTTTTTGTCAAAAATGTCCTGTTATCATTGTCTGTCAAAAATAAACCTCCATTTATCTAAAAACAGTTGCGTTTGTTTTTACATATTTTTTATACTTGCTTTAATATTCTAATTACGATATACAATTATGATATATGAATTTACCAATGTAACGAGTAACGAAAGTAACGACGTTACTGTAACGAGTATCGGTATCGTCTTAAGATATTTTCAAAGTAACGATGTATCGGTATCGCCGAGGTCATTTTAAGAGAGTAACGAGTAACGGTAACGCTCGCCAATTTTGAGTAACGGTGCCCATCTCTGTATATATATATATTATATGTGTGTGTGTGTGTGTATATATATATATATATATATATATATATATATATATATGTTATAATAATGTAATGTTATAATGTTTCAGACCAACAAAGCCCCTAGGATCCACTCATGGCTGGTCAACCTAACTGTGTTCGTAATTGTGTATTGTGCATGTCCTCCGTGGTTGCGGAGGGGACCTACAATTTTACGTGGGTTCCGAACCACGAGAACATAAGAAATTTTTATAGTGGGCACACTAGGGGCCACTTCGGCACATCGAGGTGGCTCCACTATGTAAAAACTGCCTGTACATTGGCAACGACCAATTTTTACAAAACTAAATAATTATCAAATTAAAACTAATTAATTACACTGGGGAACAAAAAATTTTTTTTTCTTGGTGCCTGATATTTTAGACATTATTCTGGATATTTTCATGCCACTGATTCAGAAAATATCATCCATTTTGTTCTAGCAGCTCTAGTTTTTGAGATATTGCATACATCATTACCTACTTTATTACCTTTCTGGAACGGTATTATGAGTTGCTCGTAAATCTAATGCATCTGTATAATTAAATTGTAGCTATGATTTTGCTGATGTTGCTGTTTTGCATGTGTATTGTACATGTACTAACGTGAATTCTTTCCTGTTACAGGTGATGACATGGCTTCATCACGAAGAAAGTGTTTAAATCATCCAGATGTGTTTTGTTTTATCTGCGGAGAGTACACGTTCATTGAACAGAGAAAAACTATTACTGATTTTGTGAAAAAAAGCTTATTTTGCCTATTTCAAAGTACAACTAGGGGACCAAGATAAGCCATGGGCTCCTCATGTTGTGTGTAAAACGTGTACGGAGCATCTGCGGCAATGGACCAACGGAAAGAGGAGGTGCCTGAAATTTGGTATACCAATGGTATGGAGAGAACAGAGAACCACAGTGATGACTGTTACTTTTGTTTGGTGAATATAAAGGGCATCAATGGACGTAACCGGAGTAAATGGACGTATCCTGACATAGACTCAGCTAGACGGCCTGTTTCACATTCAGATGAGATACCTGTCCCATCATTCAGCCATCTTCCAGAGCTCCCTCAAGAAGATGATGAATCTGCTACTGACAAAGAAAGCATATGTGGGCAAATGACAATGATTTCGAAGGACCGTCATCAGTTGCAGAAGGTTTTAGTCAACACGAATTAAACGACCTCATAAGGGACTTAAGTCTTTCGAAGAAATCGTCTGAATTGTTAGCTTCCAGGCTGGGAGAAAAAAATTTACTGCTGCCGGGAACCAAAATCACGTTATATCGCGACAGAGAAAAGGATTTACTGCCCTTCTTCTCAAAAGAGAACGATTTAGTTTTCTGCAACAATGTGCGCGGATTGCTGATGAAAATGGGCATATCGGAATACACACCAAGTGAATGGCGGTTATTCATAGATAGCTCCAAACGGAGCCTAAAATGTGTTCTTCTACACAACGGCAACAGATACAGATCAATCCCAATTGGTCACTCAGTCGGTATGAGAGAAGAGCACGGGACAGTCGTCCTAGTCCTAGAAAAGATATCATACCGAGACCACCAATGGGTGATCTGTGTGGATCTGAAGATGGTGAATTTTCTCCTGGGCCAGCAGAGCGGGTACACCAAGTACCCGTGCTTTATATGTCTCTGGGACAGTAGAGCTAAAGATGAACACTGGGTGAGAAGACAGTGGCCTCTGAGAGAAAACATGGTGGTTGGAGAAAAAAATATCATCAAAGAAGCTTTGGTTGACAGAGAAAGGATCATATTGCCACCACTGCACATCAAACTAGGTTTGATGAAACAATTTATAAAGGCTTTGAACAGAGATGGGACGTGTTTTGGCTACATATGTAGAAAATTTCCTGCGCTGAGCATGGAAAAGCTGAAGGCAGGTATTTTCGATGGACCGCAAATCCGGGAACTCATGAAAGACCCGCGTTTCCAAGATTCAATAGACAACATTGGCACGTGCGTGGTCATCGTTTAGTATGGTTGTGAAGAATTTCCTTGGGAACTATAAGGCCGATAACTACGGTGAACTAGTGGAGAATATGCTCTCTTCTTTTTGTAAACTTGGCTGTAAAATGAGCATCAAACTGCATTACCTCCACAGTCATTTGGATCGTTTCCCAGATAACCTCGGTGATCTAAGCGAGGAACAGGGTGAACGATTTCACCAAGAACTAAGGACCATGGAAGAACGGTACCGCGGACGATGGGATACTCACATGATGGCAGATTACTGCTGGAGCATCCAACGCGAATGTCCTGGCACATCTCATCGCAAGAAATCTCAGAAACGCGGTTTATGTGAGATGTCTCAATGAAAGAACTTTTTTTGCCGTTCGTGTCTCAAGCTTGTTTGAATTTAAGAAATATTTTTCGTACCTTATGCTTGTTTGATGTTAATACACTATTTTTGCTGACATTCATCATACTTTTGTATTCAATTGACAACAACAGTGATTGCCAGTCAGCAATTATATAATATTATATACATTATATAGAAATATATATAGATATATATCATATCTTGATAAGCAGAGCTGATGGAGAAAAACTAATGTCATTTTTAGAATCAGCGACCTCAATATACCCAGAAACAGGTCTAACATCTAAGTCACCAAAAGTTGTGTTCCCCAGTGAATTATCAATTTAAAACTAAAGATAGATTCTCTGGATCCAGAGGATCAAGTCATAATAGACTACTATCCACAAATATGTTACACTCTATATCTATTTATAACCGACATGCAAATATATCAGATCCAAAGAATCCAGTCAATTTCATTACGGTTTCCATCAATACCAGTACCTTGCCAACCACAAATAAGTCACGGTCCATATCAATTGCGGACCAAGTCACAATTGAGGAAAAGTGTAGGTGTGGCTGTAAAGACTGTACAGTAACGTAGAAATGTGTGTGCACCCATTTTAGGTTTCCCATTTAAAGGTGTTTGTGGGGCAAGTGAAGATCATGAATTTTTCAATATCTCACAGTACTATGGGGGGCACCGCTCGGCAGAGGAATCTCTTTAAATGGAGTGTGTAAGGACAGAGAGTATCCCCTAACCCAAGATGCTGCCTCCCTATATCCCACAACACTTGTGTTGAGCTGTGGGATCTATCACCTAAATGTACATAATATATATGAAATAAACTAGTCCCATTCATGCAATAAAAATGGGCTTAAACACTATCACCAGATGTCCCTTGCAGACATCAAACTACCCAACCTTCTTTTGAAAGAATCAATTGTATCTGAAGTCACCACTTCTTCTGTCAGATTGTTCCAAAACTTAATTACTATGTTTTCTTAGATTTGTTCTGCATCTTGGCTTAAATAACTTCATACTATGACCTCTAGTCTGGTTATTGTGATCTTTAATGAAAAGAGACTCAAAATCTATCTTATCCAACCCTTAATTTTACTACCTTAAACTATACGCAATCTATCAAGATATGCGTCTAATCGATTTTTAAACATGTTTATAGACGTGCTACTAATTACTTCTATCGGCAAACTATTCCAGCTATTTACTATTCTATGCGTAAAAAAGTTTTTGCGAACTGCTGTCCCGAACCTTCTACTTGTCAACTTACACCCGTTATTTCTAGTCCTATTATATTGAGATATTTCGAAAAAGCTATCTCTATCTACGTTATCAAACCCATTCATAATTTTCAAAACCTGGATTAGATCATCCCTTAGCCTCCTAGTCTCGGGTGTAGTCAATTTTAACTCCTTAAGCGTATCCTCGTACGACTTTGACCTTAGCGACGGAATCATCTTACAGTAGTTGCTCGTCTTTGAACTCTTTCGATTTTGTCTATATCGTTGCACATATGCGGATTCCAAAATTGGATCGCGTACTCCAAATGGGGTCTAACTAATGACTTATAAAGAGGAACTATAACCGCGCGATTTGTACTCAAAATTCCGAGCTATAAAACCTAACACTTTGTTCGCTTTATTGACCGCTGCTGTACTTTGTTTCGCTACTTTTAAATCACCAGTGACTATAACAGGTGACGTGTGTGTATATATATGTATATAGTCTAAAAGTCACTAAAGGGGAAATATCACTAAAGCTAAGCTGAATGTCAACAGCAAGGCATAGACGAACCAACGCGGCTGTTTGTATTGTTTTGGGCTAGCCTAGAGATGTTTTTTTCCTATCTGACCTAATCGTTGGTGCTGAGTGTAATTAGATGGTGTTTCTAAGGTGACAAATGGGGTAGGAAGTTGTCCGTACTTAAGTATAGTTAGGGGTAATGTCTATAGCTTCTAAATTGGTAATGTAAGAGAGAGTTAGGTAGGTTGTTTGTGGGACACAGGAATCTAATGGTAGGTTCCCAAATGAATATCTAATTCAACACACCGGTAAGTGCCTTTGATTGTTTGCTAGAACCTAAGTAACCTAACTGGGGTGTCTACCCCACGCTATCACATTTGGCGACGAGGATGGGATTCAATTAAGCTCATGGGATTCAATTAAGCTCATGGGATTCGATTAAGCTCATTGGATTAAATTTGGCTCATTTGATTAAATTTTGTTCATTGGATTAAATTTGGCTCATTGGATTTACTTTGGCTTATTGGGTTCAAGTGATTGTTTGGAAAATTGGATGTAGCCTAGTGGGTCGTCCGATTTGGTTTGTAGTGTCGGTAAGCTACCGTACTATAGCGTAGGTCCCGCCGGCCTAACTCTAAAACTAATTCCTACTCAGCCCTAACTCTAAAACTAATTTCTACTCAGCCCTAACTATGCCTAACTCTAATACAATTCACTATTCAGCCCTAACTGGGGAGTAACTAGATCAAATTTAAACCAAATCTAACCTACTTCACGTTATTTGGCCTAATTCGGTTTTGCTCTAGCATGTTGGTGATTGGCCATATAAGTCCCTACGAAGACTCTGGGGAGGACTTCGAAGCTTATGCCACTAGGGTGAGGTTGTTTTTCGAGGCAAATTCCATTCCTGATGCTAAGAAAGTACCTACCTTTTTAACTATAATAGGCCCTAAAAACGTTTGGTTTAGTTATGGACCTAGTTTCTCCTAAAGCACCGGAAACTTGCACTTATAATGAATCAGTACAGGCCCTAACTGATCACTACAAACCCCGAGTAGTTCTCATCTCTGAACGTTTCAAATTTTATTCGAGGCATCAGACGGGAAATGAAAGCATTGCAGAGTTTGTTGCAGGAATAAAAAGCCATAGCCGTACGTGTAAATTTGGAAACAAATTAGACGAAATGCTAAGAGATAGGTTTGTAATGGGTCTCAAAGAGGAGTCTACCCAGAGAGCCCTATTAGCCATACAGGACCTAACTTTTAGTCAGGCTGTAGAAATAGCTACGGCTAGAGAAGCAGCTGCTAAAGATGTTAGAGCTTTTGGCAATCACAGTAGTAAAGCCCAACATGTAAATAGCTTTAAATCTTCTAGGCCTGGCAGACCTAATGAGCCTACTAGACAGGCAAATAAAAGGTATGAGGCAAATACGACTAAGCCTACTAATTCTACTAAGCCTTCCAAGCTATGTACTGGGTGTGGAAAACACCATTGGAAGAAGGACTGCCCTTTAAAGAAGCAGTTTGCCGAAACTAGTAAAATAGGCCACATAGCTAAAGTGTGTTTTTCAAAGGAACCGAAGGGTGAAAATTCTAATTTTAACATTTCTAGTGTAAATCCTCAAAAGGGAAATACTTCGAACATTGGAGTGGAGTACCTATTTTATGAGCAGCAAAGTGGGAATAATACAGGTCCATATATTGTAGAGGTAGGCCTAAATGGAATTACAGTTCCTCTAGAACTAGATACAGATGCTGCCCGAACTGTCATGTCCAAAACAGTTTTTGACAAAACTTTCAAAAATACACCTAAACTACATGCATCTAAAACTATATTAAAGAAATATGGGGACATACAAATACCTATTTGTGGAGAAGCATCCGTCACAGTTACACTCAACCAGAAAACTTTGTCTCATCCCTTAACCATTTTAGTGGTGGATGAGCAAGGGCCTACTCTACTAGGCCGTGATTGGATTGATGCTTTGAAAATGCCGATTGACAAAATCTTGCCAAAGGGTCAGGCAGATGTGCATACACTCTCATATCCGTCTGACATAGACTCATTGTTAAGGGAGTTTTCTTCTCTTTTTGGGCCTGAAGTAGGCAACCTAAAAGGCCATCAGGTCTGTATAGAAGTAGATCCTAATGTAACTCCGAAATTTTGTAAGGCTCGTTCACTTGCGCATGCACTGCGGGAGAAGGTAGATTTAGAAATTGACAGGCTGCTAAAAGATAAAATTATCGAACCAGTCACACATGCTAAGTGGGCTGCCCCAGTAGTTCCTGTACTAAGACCGGACAAGTCCGTGCGGTTATGTGGGGATTACCGTTTAACAGCAAATAGAGCCGTCCTTCTAGATTGCTATCCTATACCCAAGCCTGATGAATTATTTAGCTCTCTGGCTGGGGGTAAATATTTCACAAAACTCGATATGTTCCAAGCCTATGCCCAACTAAGTTTAGATGAAAACTCTAAAGAACTAACTATCATAAATACGCACCGAGGCCTATATAAGTACAATAGGCTATGCTATGGAATAGCATCGGCTCCGGGTATTTTTCAGAGGACAATGGACCAAGTTCTAGGTCACATTCCAGGAATACTTTGCTTTCTAGATGATGTCCTCATTTCAGGTTCGTCTAAAAAAGAACACCTAACTAGATTAACCACGGTTCTAAAGAGACTCCGGGATGCCGGACTTAAGTTAAAGAGAGAAAAGTGTTCATGGGTCACTAACGAGGTTTCATATTTAGGGTTCTGCATAGATGCCTCAGGCATTCATCCAACGGTGGATAAACTAGAAGCAATAAAAAATGCACCACCTCCACAAAACATCACACAGTTACAAGCTTATTTAGGTCTCCTAAACTTTTATAGGAAATTTTTGCCTAATGCATCGACTTTCCTTGAACCCCTAAATAAGCTATTACGATCTGGGGAACAGTGGAGATGGGAGAAAACTCAAAAGGAAGCATTTGAGGCTTCCAAGGACGTACTACTAAAGTCCACTCTCCTTGTGCATTATGATCCTAAACTTCCTCTCGTAGTTTCAGCAGACAGCAGTTCTTATGGAGGGGCAGTGTTATCTCACCACATTGATGGTGTAGATAGGCCTATCTGTTTTGCTTCTAGAACACTAACTGAGACTGAAAGACGATATGCACAAGTGGAACGTGAAGCATTAGCCTTAGTATTTGCAGTAAAAAAAATTCATTTCTATCTATGGGGTCATGAATTTAAACTAATTACTGACCATAAGTAGGCTGACCATATTTCCTTGAGGCAAAAACGGGACATTGGGATGGCAAAAAAGGGACGGGGTTATGTAATATTCTGTATTCATGAAAAAGTAAGTACATAAACCGGGACAAAATTGACATTTTTATTAAAACGACGGGACGGCCAGGAAATATAAAACAAACGGTACTGTCCCGTTCAAAACGGTACGTATGGTCAGCCTAACCATAAACCTCTTTTAGGTTTATTTTCACCTAATAAAAATATTCCAGTATGGCCTCGGGTAGAATTCAACGATGGGCACTGATTCTACAAGCCTATAAATTTGACTTCGTACATCGGTCAGGTAAACTTCTAGGTACGGCTGATGCGCTAAGTAGGTTGCCCTTAGAAAATCCAAATGATTGTGTACCTATACCTACAGAATGGGTTCACTTGGTGGAGTTTTTGGAATCCACTCCAGTATCTGCGGTACAAATAGAGCAGTGGACAAAATCAGACCCTATTCTGTCTAGGGTCATCCATTTCTGCTCAGTTGGTTGGCCTACTAAGGTTGAGAGTGAATTACAGCCTTTTTATCAACGTCAGTCTGGCCTCTCGATTTAAAATGGCTGTCTCTTATGGGGCCACAGAGTGATAATTCCAAATGAAGGCAGGTCGAATTTAGTGAAGGAACTTCACGCTGAACACATGGGTGCAACAAAAATGAAAGAGCTGGCGAGAGCTTATTTCTGGTAGCCTGGTTTAGATGGAGAACTCGAATCATTGGTTCGTTCCTGTCAAAGCTGCCTAGAGAACAGAGATCTCCCAAGGAAAAATCCACTTCATCCTTGGGAATGGCCTACTATACCGTGGCATAGGATCCATGTTGACTATGCAGGTCCTATAAATAATATTTATTTCCTAGTCATTGTGGACGCCTACTCTAAGTGGGTGGAAATTTTTCCAACCACTTCCACGACTTCGGGTGTTACTATTCGCTTACTCCGTTCGGTTTTCGCTCGATGGGGTTTACCCGTAGTCCTGGTTTCCGACAATGGTACTTGTTTTACCAGTGAGAAATTTCGTTCTTTTGTCCACCTAAATGGCATTAGACATGTCCGGTCTAGTGTTTTCCACCCGTCTACTAACGGTCTCGCGGAAAACATGGTCCGTACTTTCAAGTCGGCCTTGCGTCATTCTCGTGGGGAGGAAATGCAAGTGGTGTTGGATAATTTTTTGTTTAAATATCGAATAATACCTCACACCACGACGGGGGTGTCTCCCTCTAAACTTATGATTGGCCGGGGAATTCGTTCAGTTTTCGATTTGTTACGTCCAAACGAAACGTTACAACAACGAGTTTTACGCCATCAGGAAAAACAGAAGTTGTACCACGACACTAAAAGAGGGAGAGTTATAGAAGTGCAACCTAATGATCCAGTTATGATTCGCAACTATGGGGCTGGACCAAAATGGGTTCCTGCAACTGTGGAGGAGAGAACGGCCCTGTTTCCTTCAAGTGCCAACTAGAAGATGGTCGTTCTATTAAACGCCATCAGGACCAGATATGGGAACTTGAATTGCAAAAGGACCAGAGTCTTCCGGAAAAGAGAACTGATCCTCCGGAAAATGGTTCAACTCGCCCGCCTATGCAGGTTGCACCTAATCCTACTACATCAACCCCGCTCTGCAGGTCGTCTAGGGTCCCTCATCCCGCTCACAGACTAAACTTGCAGGGGAGGAGTGAGGTGACGTGTGTGTATATATATGTATATAGTCTAAAAGTCACTAAAGCTTAGCTGAATGACAACAGCAAGGCATAAACGAACCAACGGGGCTGTTCGTATTGTTTTGGGCTAGCCTAGAGATGTTTCTTTCCTATCTGACCTAATCGTTGGTGCTGAGTGTAATTAAGTGGTGTTTCTAAGGTGACAAATGGGGTAGGAAGTTGTCCGTACTTAAGTATAGTTAGGGGTAATGTCTATAGCTTCTAAATTGGTAATGTAAGAGAGAGTTAGGTAGGCTGTTTGTAGGACACAGGCATCTAATGGTAGGCTCCCAAAGGAATATCTAATTCAATGCACCGGTAAGTGCCTTTGATTGTTTGCTAGAACCTAAGTAACCTAACTGGGGTGTCTACCCCACGCTATCACAATAACTCTTAAATCTTTTTCCTGCTCTTCGCTTGTTAACTCTTTCCCTGACATACTATACGCAAAATTACCATTACGCGAACCTATATGTAAAATTTTGCACCTACCGACGTTAAATCTCATTTGCCATGTGATTGACCAATCAACGATTTTATTCAGATCTTCCTGGATTTTACCTCTATCTTCGTCATTAATCGCCCTACCACCCAGCTTCGTGTCATCCGCAAACTTTGAAACTGTACTGACTAGGCCGACATCTAAATCATTAATATATATAAAAAAAAGCAAGGGGCTCAATGCAGAACCCTGAGGAACGCCACTCGCTACATTAGCCTAACACGACTCCGCTCCATCAACGACCACCCTCTGTTTCCTACCTCGCAACCACCCTTCTATCCAATTTATTACTACACCCCTGATTCCATGAGCCTTAGTTTTTTCAATGGGTCTTTTGTGCGGTACGGTGTCAAACGCTTTTGAAAAAACTAAATACACTACATCAACCGCCCGATGACTATCGTAAACGTCAACCACGCTTTGAAAAAATTCTAAAAGATTAGTTAAGCAAGATTTGTTTCGCCTAAAACCGTGCTGCGTATTTCTAAGTTATGCAATTCTAAGTGTTCGACTATACGATCCCTAATTATTGATTCCAGTAGCTTACCTACAACAGACGTTAAACTGATTGGCCTATAATTTCCCGCCGCACCTTTATCGCCTTTCTTAAAGATAGGTGTTACGTTTGCTAACTTGAAATTATCTGGTACTATTCTCAGAAATAGACGCATTAAAAATCTTTGTTTGCGGCACAACAATGCTATCTTTTAATTCTTTTAGTTGTATGGGATATATGGAATCCGGTGATTTACGGGTTTTCATTTTATCAATATAGCGCATTACTTCCCCTTCACTAACGACAATATTATCCAAAATATTACCATTATCAAAAGGTATTATGTCTATGACCGTAGGGATATTCGTTACATCTTCTATAGTAAAAACTGACGTAAAAAATTCGTTTAGCAAGATAGCCATTTCCTTGTTTTCAGAAACTAGATCTCCTTTAACGTTTTTCAACGGCCCCAAGGCACTTTTTACTGGATTTCTATTGTTGACGTATTGAAAGAATCGCTTGGGGCTTTCTTTACCGTCACGAGCTATGGAGATTTCAAATTCGCGCTTGGACTTTTTTATTACACTTTTCGCTTCACGCCTTAGAGATATGTAGTTGTTTCGTGACCACAAATTGTCTTTATCGCACTTATGTAGCCTATAAGCCCTATCTCTACTCTTTATAATGTCTCCTACTCTAGAAGTAAACCACAAGGGCTTGTTGTTTACTTTCGCACGCTTAATTTTGTACGATACACATTCCTCATTTATAGTCCTAAATACTGTTTCGAACGATTCCCACATTAGTTTTGCGTTGGAGTTCCCCATTACGTTTTCCCAATTGACGTGTGACAATTTATTTCGAAATTTACAAAAGTCTGCGTGCTGGAAGTTAGGAATTTTAGTCGAGTTAGTTGGTTTCGAGTGACTTACTGAGAGGACAAACTCCACCATATTGTGATCGCTATTGCTTAACGGTTCTATTACTTGAAGATCAGTAATTAGCCTATCATCCGTAGTTATTATTAAATCTAAAATACTGTCCAACCTCGTAGGTTCTCCAACCTTTTGAATAAGAAAGCTATCCTCGAGAAAATTAACTAAACGATTACCTTCCGCGTCTCCCTGCATTGTATCGTAATTCACGTTGGCGCAATTAAAGTCACCCATAACTAAAGCCTGCTCACTACCGATTATTCTCTTTAGTTCACGATATAACGCTTCGTCCGTATCAGCTGTTTGATTAGGAGTCCTATATATAACCGCAACAAGAAGTTTGAAATCGTTCAATTTAAGTTCTGCTATAGTCGAATCTATTGGTTCTGGAATTGTGTGCTTTACTTCTATAACGTTCGCAATATTATCTTTGATATACAACATAACACCGCCTCCTCGCGGAGGCGCTATAACCTTTAATTTGATATTCCCCTACAAAGTCACGTGTTTCAGTGCTAAGCCACGATTCATTTATCGCAATTACATCATAGTCTTTACAAGCAATTAAAGAAAAAATTCGTTTATTTTATTTCTTAGGCTACGAGCATTTAAGGATAGAACCTTCAAATTGTTTGTAATTGCGACACCTTCGCGAGCGCAGGGGAAATTTGTAGAATTTACGCTGGGACCGTTCGAGTTACGGCAGCCTGAAAAGAAGAGACAGTATTACATATGAAATAGTCTTCCTAAACGCGCAGCTCCAACGTCATTAAGATGAAGTCCATCTCCGAGGAACAAGTCCCTCCTGCCGTAGAAACTGTTCCAAAAATTCGCAAAATGCACTCCTTCCTGTTGGTAAAGAGACTTTAGGTTATTATTAATATAGGTCGCCTTGCTGTAGAAATCGTTACGTTGGATAATTCGAGGAAGTGTACCTGTTAAAACAATCTTATTAGTTTTTTCCTTTAATCGCTCTAGTAAGTCCCTGTACCTAGCCAGCAGTTCTTCCGATCTAGAATTTAAAACGTTATTAGTACCGACATGAATAACATACGTTGTGTCCTCGGAGGTACCGTCTGTAAAATGGTCAACACTATTAGTTATATCCTCCACCTTTGTACCAGGGTAGCAGTAACGGCGCCTACGACGAGGGTTTCTCCCACAGAATTCCTCGAGCTGCCCTCGAACAATGGAATCGCCAACGAGTCGTATTTCCTGTTCATCAGCATCATCGAAACCTAAAACAGAAAACTTATTGTTTGTTATTACTGGTAGACATGTCTTAGGTTTTCTCAATGGGGCTCCATTACGCACTCGAACGAAGGGTTGGGAACTAGGGGAAGAGAGAGGGCTATTAGTACTATTTATATTATTAGTAGAAACTGAGGCAGGAGAGGTCGTAACTGGAGTCTCAAGGGATTCTAATTTTGCCGTCAGGAGCATCACGCTTTCTTCAAGCCTCACCCTGGCCTCCCTCTCACGCTCTAACTCGTTCCTCAGGACTTCCATGCTTGAGCACCACCTGCAAATTAACTGTTCATTATTATTAGCCATTGTAAACGCGTAATAATAATTAGGGGGGAGTCGAAACATATTAAAAATCGAGTTTCTCCACTTCCACAGTATGCACGTAGTTGGAAATGATAATCTCAACATTTTGTAAAAAAAATGAGTATATGCGACCCCCCTTACCTCTTCCATAGCATCCCCCCCATTTTACTCTCTCCACAGATATAAACCCCAAATGTGATAATCATGCATTATATTAAGTCTTATTAAGTAGATTAGATTAATTTGGATAGATTATTTAGATAGAGTTTTAGATAGATTGAATAGATTACATAGATTAATTTAGATAGATTAGATGAATTATATAAATTATTGTCACGTTTTTTTGTTTAGTTTCAGATTGTTATTTTCAGATTGTTTATGATTGAATGAATTATGATTTAATTCCGAATGAGTTATATTAAATTCAGATTGAATGATTCACTTGCTAGAATTTAACAATTAGTTTCTTGTTATTAATGCTACTAGGCCTAAATAAGTGAAATCATGGCGACAAGAAGCAAAACGCACAATTCAACATTTAGTCACCCTGCAGAATTTCCACCTTCAATGACTCCTTCAAAAGATGACGTATTTAGGCATTATTTATTGGTAAGAAAACGAGAAGAACTGATTTCGAAAGGTTCTAGAACAGCAAAAGAATGTTACAGAATTGTCACTAAAGATGTGGAAGCCATTTGGGAGAAGTTTTCCTTTCCACATATAGGATTTGAAGGAATGGCTATAAAAGTTGAACGATTGATAGAATCTGCAGCAAAGCTAAATGAAGTACCACTAAAACAAAGAAACAACAGTTTTCAGCAGACGGTGGAGACATTCGATGAAATGTTTGATATTTGCACTTGTACTTGTTACGATAAAAAATCAGTCGAATGGATTGCAGATGTGATATTAGAGTTCCAATGATTGAGTGGGAGTCTTTTGTGGGGCAGAAACAAAGAAAAAACCAACTAGGACCAATCGACAGAGTAACGACTTCCGCAAGAAAAAGGACTCATGATAGAGTTAAAGGATTAGAAAGAAGAGCCAAGATAAGCCTAGATATGAATGTCGCCTCAACCAGCAAACTGGACCCTTTTACATATTATGGAAGATGAGAGCATGGAAATTGATGACGACAGCGACGATATTGACTTTGTTCCAGATTTTGAGCTGAGAGAAAACCATCAGAACAGAATTATTTATGATAACTTAGCAATAACAGCAGATAGATGCCGTGTAAGTTACAGAACTACTGCAGCTATAGTAAATGCAACTTTGAAGAATATGGGAATATTAGACGAAACCAATGTGTTGGATAGGAAAATAGTGGAAAGAGAAAGAATACGTGTGGGTAAAAAGAACATAATCAAAGTGATATCAGAGAACACACAGATTGAAGGCATCGGATTTGATGGTAGGAAAGATCAAACTAAGACAAAGAAGGGAATGGAGTACGAAGAACATTATGTAATAGTCAAAGAACCTGGTGATGTTTACATGGATCATATAGCTCCAGATAACGGAACTGCTTGTTGTATTGCAGATGAAATAATAACTTTTATAGTTGATTCTAATGCAAAGAATCCCTCAAAGCTTTGCTATGCGATGGCACCCCAGTAAACACTGGCAGGATTGGCGGAGTGCTAAAATTGATTGAATTATATCTGGACCTGCCGGTACAATGGCTGATTTGCCTTTTGCATGCAAACGAACTGCCCTTCAGGCACGTATTTGAAGCAATTGATGGAAAAACTTCGGGACCAAACACCTTCAAAGGTTTTCTTGGAAATAAATTCCGAGAGGATTTGAACAAACTGGATATAGTTGATTATACCCCTGTAGAGGGCAACATTAAAGAAGTTTCGGCCGATATTGTTAAAAGTTTCAGCAGTGACCAAAAATATATGTATGAAATGTGCATTAGCATACAATCTGGACGCATCTCACAAGCGTTAGTCACCAGATCCCCAGGTGCCCTCCATCATGCAAGATGGCTAACAAGAGCAAACAGGATCCTGCGCTTATGTGTCTCTACACGGAATCCAGACAAAAACATCCAAGACCTAGTAAAAATTATAATGCTGGTTTACGCTCCAGGCTGGTTTTGGATAAAGTCTCATCCAAAGGCAAATGAGGGAGCATCTAATTTTTGGTATATCATGCACTTGCTTAAAGGCTTAGATAAAAAGCATCGGATGATTATGGAGCGTTCCTCAGAAATAACGCCTATTTTGCCCACCCAGAGAATAGCTTTTTCTCAATGATAACCAGTGGTGTAGTCGTAAATTCTTCAGTGTGGTAATAGGGTGTGTCAATTTTGTCAACTTTTTTCAAATCAATTTTGGTAGTGAAAATATAGTCTTTTCATGTCAAAACTTGAAATTGGCCAACCAAAATGAAATAAAATAACCCTTAACTACATCAATTTTACCTTAAAGTTTCAGAAATTGACTCTTTTACTAAATAATAGGACATAAATTGATTAACTATTCATCTGTCACAGAATTATCCCACTGATCGCGTATGGAGTGTTTTCAAGGTCATATAGTTGTTGTACAATGTACACGTCACAACATGAATAGAACTGTCCCTCACTCTCAGCCCTCAGTTGCCTCTTAGATGTCATAGACGGTGGTTTGCTGTTATTGCTCTTGTACCTACTTCATAGTTATTCTACTAGACGAATACTACAGTTTAACTGTAAGTATGGATTATTGATTATTACAATTATTTATTATTATCATATTCTTCTGTCTAATTATGTTGTAATCCCATGAAATATTTTTGTATTGAATTTTAGAACATCGAATGACTAAACTTTGAAACATCGTAATTGATATAAAATACTTAAATGTTTTTCTTTCTTTTCAGATATTCCTAAGATGCCAAAATTGAAGACAAGAGGTCAGTCGTCATGCCACTTGAGCCTGTTAGTCGGTACAGGAAAGGAGCTTCCCGTATCAGAACTACCAACAGTGCGAGACATGCTGAGACTAGGGTTACTCCTTCGTGAACAAAATACAAAGGATAGAAGGAACTACACAGAGAAAGAGCTCATAAGGGACATGATTCTCCATCTTCTGCATCAGTGGAAAAAAGCTAATGTGTTATTCAAACCACCTGTACTCAATCATTATAGAACTGTAGCGGATCGACAAGAAATAGACCAGCAAATAGACAGAAATCTTTTGCTTCCACGCTATCATCAAAGAGTCTTTGAAAACACACGTGGGCAAGAGTCAAACAATGGGAACGTCTGTTTCTTCCCATAAGGCGCGAACGTAAGCCTTTATCAACGAAAGGACGCGCGGAGAAGGCGTCTTAAGATTTGGCGCGAAGTCCTACGTCACAGGAACTACGTATAAAAGCGAGCTTCCACTTGCTTTCATTCTCACTCTCACTCACTGGTACTCACATCATCGAACGTGAGCAACACGTCCACCAACCGCCTTCCGGCCCCCTTGCCGGGGGGCGCGGCCGCTACTTACTTCAAGGCCTACAATTTATCATCAAGTAAGATCTACAGACCGCCTGCAGAAGCAATCTTTCGAGGCCCAACCGGAATCGCTTCGGGCCTGCGGTTTGCCGGGTCGGCCTTCAAGTTTCTCCACATTCCTCGAGATATATTCAGCACCACGGGCCTGCGCCTGCAAGATCATTTAAAACCGTCCTGCACCTCGAGAAGTAACATCACCTCAGGCTTCCGAACGAAGCCTACATCCATCATCTCAAGAAGCTTAACGGACAACGACAACTCGAGTTTTCGGTAATAGATCTTTCTTCAACCCGCCTTCAAGAGTTTACATCGTCCTAAGATAAGTACCTCCTATTCTAAGTACTCTTGTGAAGCCTACATTAGCCTACCGCTGAACGGTAGGCTATACTCGCAAAGTGTGTAATTAAGCTTTCCAACTGACTCACGTGAAAGAACGCAGTAGGCCTGTTCTCCAATTCAAGTGTCATTTCAATACTGTAATTCCGCGTATCATCCGTTATTATGTTCAATTCATATATTTATGTGCTAACTAAATATTCTCTTGACGCAATCACTTAACATCACATAATGGTCTATATATAAATGATATTTGTGTATTTGTCAAGCATTTCAATCCATTATTATTAGGCCGCATCAATTATTCCTTGTGCATCCATGCAATCATTTAGCCTACTTAATCAGTGTCATGTTTTCCATTCAATGTACCAAACGCACGTGCATTCTTTATATCATTTACTAGGCCCATTCAATGTTCCATGTCGCATGCCATTTACATACCATCAACGTTTACATTACTTATTACGTGTCAATTAAGCTATTAACATTTCATCTTATTAGCTAAGTCTATGTCATAAGCATAACGTAAAACTATCAATTAATTACTGTCAATTCTTTGTTATATCACAGTGAATAAATAACGGCTTTATTTTCATAATAAAATACAAAACAAACTATATGGTGTCTTTTATAACCTTAATATTAATTTGCTTGGGTGTAAACCAAGCTGGTGACCTCGCTGCCATTCCTGTCACTTCCAATAGTATGGTGGATCTACTCAAATAGCCTTTCATTAATAATCAATTAATCATTGCATACTATTAAATCATTATCACCTTAAACGGCTAAAACTAGGTCCACTATAGAACTATTGAGCTAAAATTAACAAAGCTGTGGCACAAAGCAGTTGAGACATCACTTGGTAAAGGAAAACTAGCAAAGAAAAATAAATTTCTGCACACACTTGACATTTTTAACTGCCAGTGTCCCATAGAGTTGTGTTCTGAAGCCAATTGTTCTCCCTCATGCAGAAGGGAACCTCACCCTCACATTGATTGTCGCTGTCCTCGTGAGAAGAAGATCCCTGTTTTGGAGCTGGCTTTCATAAAGGCGCAGAGAACAAAGGCAGGAGGCCAAGGAAGTATGCAGATTGGTTCGGCAGATTATTCAGAAACCAAAAACAGATTGTTATTGCTAAGAAAAAAGAGAAAATCCGAGAGAGGGAAGAAAGGAAGAAAAAGAAGAGTGAAGAAGCCACCCAAAGAGATGAAGAGCTCTATCAAGAGGTTTCTCACTTCTTTGAAAGCTCTTCAGATGAACAGAAAGAAGCAACATCAGATGATAGCTCCAAAATGCCATCTGAACCTTCGCCAAAGAGAATGAAATACAACACTAAAGACATCTCAAACATTGTCCTTGTCAGTATTCGCCACCATACGGGGCTACGAGAGACTGCAGAGATTGCCACTGCCGCTTGGATAGATGCAGGCCTCATCAGCCGAGAGGATACATCCTTAGTGATAGATCATAATAAGATAAGAAGAGCACAAGAAAAAATAATGAAGGAAATATCTGATCAGCATGAAAAAGATTTGAAGGAGGAAGGTCTCTCTTGCCTTTTGTTTGATGGAAGAAGAGATGACACAAAAGTTCTCCTAGAGGTAGAGGGAATGGACAGAAAGTTTCCCGGTCTCATCAAAGAAGAACACTATTCTGTGTGTTCCGAACCTGGTGGCCGCTATTTGTTTCACTTTGTTCCTGAAGCAGAAGTAGAAGGCAAGAAACATGCAGAGGCAATTGCTGATCAAATAATATGTTGGCTTCAAGAAAGAAGACTTGACAGTTCACTGCAGGCCGTTGGTGGGGACTCAACTGCGGTGAACACTGGATGGCAGGGGGTGTTATGACGCATTTAGAGAAAAAACTTGGAAGAAGGCTTGTTTGGATTGTATGTGATTTGCACACAGGGGAACTACCTCTTCGTCGTCTCATCCAGGAACTTGATGGTCCTACAAAGAGCAACAACAAGTGGTCAGGCCCCCTTGGCAACATGCTAGATGAAGCAACGGAATTAGAAATAAATACAAAATTTCCAAAGGTCGAAGTAGGCCCTCCCCTTCCAGTGTTGTCTGAAGAAGTTATCAAAGACCCCAGCACGGATCAATCTTACGCTTATCGTATTGTTCAAGCAATCAGATCAGGAGAGTTGCCTCAAAATCTGGCTCTCTTGGAGATTGGACCCGTAAGTCACAGTCGTTGGCTAACTACAGCGATTCGTTTCTGCAGGATTTGGGTTTCTAAACATGCACTGAGGGGCAAAATGCTACAGAATTTGATGTTGTTTGTTGAATTTATTATTGGGTTTTATCTTCCTCACTGGTTCAATGTAAAACTTAATCCAATGTGGATGGAGGGGCCCAACCACATCTTGTTTCAATTACAGCTACTGAGAACCCAAAGGAAAGTAGTGGTGGATATCGTGTTACCTGTGGTGAGAAGGTCCGCTTGGTATGCTAGGCCAGAGGCAGTTTTGCAAGCAATACTCTGCAGCCAATGTACCAAAGAGCGAACTGAGGCTGTGGAAATCATTCTAAAGCTTAGAGGAACATCACTAGATGATGACCAGCTGGGAGACTGCTCTGTTCAGACAAGGAAGGTACCTCCGATAAACGTCAATGCCACGAAATTGTCAGAATTAGTTAACTTGAGTTCGGAAGTTTTGCAGCCACCACTGACAACATGTATAACAAACAAAGATTTAACACAACTTAAAGAGGCCCCAATGCAAGTGCCAAAGTGGCCTTCTCACACTCAGAGTGTGGAGAGATGTGTGAAAATGGTCACAGAAGCAGCTAGTCAAGTTTACAGTCACGAGAGGCGAGAAGGCTACATCAAAGCGCAAGTAGCAAGCCGAATGCTGATGTCAAGGAACCGTAGCAAAAAAGACATGACTGCATTGTTTACTTTCCAATAAAGACTCTGAATGATATCTTATTGCCACTTTAAATGTTGATAGGATGTTTGCGCACATTTGTTATTTTGTTACGAATTTACAGAAAAATGGAATTTTGAATTAAAATTGATGTAGGTAGGAGTTATTTTTTATTGTTTTTGAAGCACGGATATTATTTTGTATGCCAAATGATTACATTAAATTGCTACCAAATCACATGATTTTCAATTTAGTCATTTCACCCCCAAAATTGACACACCCTAGTAGGGTAACGCAACAACAATTTTTCTTATATAGCGTTTCTATAAAATTCTACAGCGGTTTTACATTTTATGTACATTCCCCAAAACACGTTGAAATTGAAGGGGTTAGGAAAGAAATATAGTTAGAAAGCGTATGTATTACAAAAATGTTCAGTAGAAACAGCAAAAAATATAAAAAATATAAAGTAAAATAAAACCAGTAGGGTACTCTAAAAGTAAAATAAAACCAGTGGGGTAACGCCGTTACCTTGCGTTACCTCCGGACTACACCACTGATGATAACAGACACAAGAAGAGAGGTCAGAGAGCTGGCTCTTCAGCACATCATTCGAGCAAGAACTAGAAGCACCAATGCGAGAAATTTTGAGCTGCCAAAAACATTGAACTTTGAAGCAGACGATTATCCTAACATGATCGACTGGGACAACGAAACCATCACCCCTCTACCTATTTTACAGAATTTGACAAATGATGATCTTAAAGTTCGAAATGAACCACTTCAGCTTATTCCTTTTCCCTGTCACAGCCAGGGAGTAGACCATGCTGTAAATGTGGTAACAGAAGCATCACAAGATAGAATTGGTTACGAAAACAGACATAAATTTATTTTTAATGTACTGGAGTCGAGAAAAAGCTACCTGTGTTCCAATGGAAAGGCCAGTGGTGTCAGTAATTTACGATTTTAAATTTCTTAAGGTGAATATTTTGGTTTTAATACGCTTCAATTAAATTTGTTAAGGTGAATATTTTGATTTTAGTATGCTTCAATTGATTCTTTAAGTAATATACGGAGAAAGATTTCTTAATATATATATATAAAACTTACTTTAACTTTACTTATATCATTATTTACTTTAATCTTTGTCATTTATCAGGTTTTTTATTTAAAGAATTGGTTTCAATTTCATTTCAATTTAAAAAAAGGGGGGACATATGCAACGGGTAGGGGGGGGCGCATAGCGGTGTGATTACAGTATGTTGTTTAGGGGCCCAAAGGAAACTCCGAGCAGTGTGTAGAATAAGAATACAAAATTTTGACCCCCCTAATATATATATATATATATATATATATATATATATATCGTAAAGAACGACGCTTGTATAGGAGATATTCCGCGCAAGACGAGAGAGAGAGAACGAAACAAATGAAAAAATGAGGTAACCACCCGGGAATCGAACCCGGGAACTTCCGATTGCCGGTCAGATGCGATACCATTACACCATGGGCCTCACTCTTCCAAATGCCGTAATTCTTCTACATACTCGCAGAAACCAATGCCCCAAGGGGGCACCTCCCGCATGCCGTAACATTATATTCCGTCTTGCGCGGAATATCTCCTATACAAGCGTCGTTCTTTACGTTATTTATACTGCGTGTTCTTTGCAGTTGAATGTATATAATGTTACGGCATGCGGGAGGTGCCCCCTTGAGGCATTGGTTTCTGCGAGTATGTAGAAGAATTACGGCATTTGGAAGAGTGAGGCCCATGGTGTAATGGTATCGCATCTGACCGGCAATCGGAAGATCCCGGGTTCGATTCCCGGGTGGTTACCTCATTTTTTCATTTGTTTCGTTCTCTCTCTCTCGTCTTGCGCGGAATATCTCCTATACAAGCGTCGTTCTTTACGTTATTTATACTGCGTGTTCTTTGCAGTTGTATATATATATATATATATATATATATATATACACAGAGGTTAGAAAAAATAATATGAACACCAGCCGATTTCACCGGTTATCTTTACGGACTGCTCAGACACAAAGTAAACGGTCAAATGACTGGCAAACCTATTTAAATGCGTAACAGAGAGTGTATACGTCATGTTATAACCCTCACGTTGTTTTTACAGATCTGAGTGAATTATGAATTAGCAGTTATGAAAGACCTGTCAGACTTCCAAAGAGGGCAAATTGTCGGAGCGCGGATGGCTGGTGCATCGGTGACGAAAACCGCTCAGATGTTCAATGTATCCAGAGGAACTGTCTCTATGGTCATGTCTGCATACCAAAACCATGGAAAGACAAGCACCGACAAATGCAATAGTGGACGCAAGAAGAAGCTGTGTGATCGAGACCGCCGGGTGCTAAAGCGCATTGTGACAAAGAACCATAAGACCACAGCTCCAAAAGTGACTGCAGAGCTTAACCAGCATCTTGCAAGCCCGGTATCGACCAGAACTGTACGTCGCGAGCTCCATGGAGCTGGATACCATGGGAGGGCTGCAATTGCCAAACCCTTCCTTTCGCACATCAACATTGAGCGGCGCAGAAAATGGTGTAATGACCATAAGAATTGGTCAATGGACCGGTGGAAGAATGTAGTCTACTCCGACGAATCCTCCTTTACGCTATTTCCATGTTCCGGTCGAGTTTACGTCTGGAGACAGCCTAAAGATGCTTATGACCCCGACTGCCTGACCCCGACTGCCTGACCCCAACCGTTAAGCATGGAGGCGGATCTGTGATGGTTTGGGCAGCAATATCGTGGAATACTCTTGGCCCAGCTATAGTACTGCATGGTAGGGTTAACCAGGTCCATCCCATGGTCCAAACGCTGTTTCCCAATGGCGGCGCCGTCTTCCAGGATGATAATGCACCAATCCACACCGCTGGGGTCGTTAAAAACTGGTTTGAAGAGCATGTTAGTGAAGTAGAACGCTTGGATTGGCCTCCACAATCCCCGGATCTTAACATTATCAAGCATCTGTGGTGTCAGTTGGAGCAGCAGGTCAGAAGCCGATTCCACCGCCGGCGTCTTTGGAGGCCCTGGAGCAGGGTTTGCTCGAAGAATGGCTCAGGATTCCTCTAGCCACTGTCCAAAAGCTGTATGAATCAATTTCCCGACGCATTGCAGCTGTTATTGTCGCTAAAGGAGGACCAACTCCATATTAAGAATAAAAACCGCCATTTATCAAGGTATTCATATTATTTTGTCCAACCCCTGTATATATATGTATGTAAAGAACGACGTTTGTGTAGAAGAGCGTTCCGCACGAGATGAGGAGGGAGAACGAACAAATGAAAAATGAGGTACCACCCGGGAATCGAACCCCGGATCATTCGATTGCCGGTCAAATATGCTATCCACTACACCATGGACCTCGATCAATCAGAAGTCGTAATTCTCCTACATTCGAGCAGAAACCAATGCCCTGAGGGGGCACCTTCGCATGCCGTACATATATACATTTTAACTGCAAACAACACAGTATAATTAATGTAAAGAACGACGCTTGTGTAGAAGAGCGTTCCGCACAAGATGAGGAGGGAGAACGAACAAATGAAAAATGAGGTACCACCCGGGAATCGAACCCGGGATCATCCGGTTGCCGGTCAGATATGCTATCCACTATACCATGGACCTCGATCAATCAGAAGTAATTCTCCTACATACGAGCAGAAACCAATGCCCTGAGGGGGTTTCTGCTCGTATGTAGGAGAATTAGACATATCTGACCGGCAATCGTATGATCCCGGGTTCGATTCCCGGGTGGTACCTCATTTTTTATTTGTTCGTTCTCCTCATCTTGTGCGGAACGCTCTTCTACACAAGCCTCGTTCTTTACATTAATTATACTGTGTGTTGTTTGCAGTTAAAATGTATATATATATATATATATATATATATATATATATATATATATATATATATATGTGTGTGTGTGTGTGTGTGTGTGTGTGTGTATATATTCATGTATGTTATTCATGTCGGTACTAATAACGTTTTAAATTCTAGATCGGAAGAACTGCTGCCTAGGTACAGGGACTTACTAGAGCGATTAAAGGAAAAAACTAATAAGATTGTTTCAACAGGTATACTTCCTCGAATTATCCAACGTAACGATTTCTACAGCAAGGCGACCTATATTAACAATAACTTAAAGTCTCTTTGCCAACAGGAAAGAGTGCACTTTGTGAATTTTTGGAAGTTTCTATGGCAGGAGGGACTTGTTCCTCGGAGATGGACTTCATCTTAATGACGTTGGAGCTGCGCGTTTAGGAAGACTATTTCATAATACTGTCTCTTCTTTTCAGGCTGACGTAACTCGAACGGTCCCAGCGTAAATTCTACAAATTTTTCCTGCGCTCGCGAAGGTGTCGCAATTACAAACAATTTGAAGGTTCTATCCTTAAATGCTCGTAGCGTACGAAATAAAATAAACAAATTTTTTTCTTTAATTGCTTCTAAAGACTATGATTTAATCGCGATAAATGAATCGTGGCTTAGCACTGAAAACGTGACTTTGTAGGGGAGTATCAAATTAAAGGTTATAGACTTTTTGTTAAAAACAGAATAGGTAGGCGAGGAGGCGGTGTTATGTTGTATATCAAAGATAATATTGCGAACGTTATAGAAGTAAAGCACACAATTCCAGAACCAATAGATTCGACTATAGCAGAACTTAAATTGAACGATTTCAAACTTGTTGTTACGGTTATATATAGGCCCCCTAATCAAACAGCTGATACGGACGAAGCGTTATATCGTGAACTAAAGAGAATAATAGGTAGTGAGCAGGTTTTAGTTATGGGTGACTTTAATTGCGCCAACGTGAATTACGATACAATGCAGGGAGACGCGGAAGGTAATCGTTTAGTTAATTTTCTCGAGGATAGCTTTCCTATTCAAAAGGTTGGGGAATCTACGAGGTTGGACAGTATTTTAGATTTAGTAATAACTACGGATGATAGGCTAATTACTGATCTACAAGTAATAGAACCGTTAAGCAATAGCGATCACAATATGGTGGAGTTTGTCCTCTCAGTAAGTCACTCGAAACCAGCTAACTTGACTAAAATTCCCAACTTCCAGCACGCAGACTTTTGTAAATTTCGAAATAAATTGTCACACGTCAATTGGGAAAACGTAATGGGAAACTCCAACGCAAAACTAATGTGGGAATCGTTTGAAACAGTATTTAGGACTATAAATGAGGAATGTGTACCGTACAAAATTAAGCGTGCGAAAGTAAATAACAAGCCCTTGTGGTTTACTTCTAGAGTAGGAAACATTATAAAGAGTAGATATAGGGCTTATAGGCTACATAAGTGCGATAAAGACAATTTGTGGTCACGAAACAACTACAAGTGTCTTGGGTCCGTTGAAAAATGTTAACGGAGCTCTAGTTTCTGAAAACAAGGAAATGGCTACCTTGCTAAACGAATTTTTTACGTCAGTTTTTACTATAGATGATGTAACGAACATCCCTACGGTCATAGACATAATACCTTTTGATAATGGTAATATTTTGGATAATATTGTGGTTAGTGAAGGGGAAGTAATGCGCTATATTGATAAAGTGAAAACGCGTAACTCACCGGGGCCGGATTCCATATATCCCATACAACTAAAAGAATTAAAAGATAGCATTGTTGTGCCGCTAACAAAGATTTTTAATGTCTATTTCTGAGGGGTGCGTACCAGATAATTTCAAGTTAGCAAACGTAACACCTATCTTTAAGAAAGGCGATAAAGGTGCGGCGGGAAATTATAGGCCAATCAGTTTAACGTCTGTTGTAGGTAAGCTACTTGAATCAATAATTAGGGATCGTATAGTCGAACACTTAGAATTGCATAACTTAGTTAGAAATACGCAGCACGGTTTTAGACGAAACAAATCTTGCTTAACTAATCTTTTAGAATTTTTTCAAAGCGTGGTTGACGTTTACGATAGTCATCGGGCGGTTGATGTAGTGTATTTAGATTTTCAAAAAGCGTTTGACACCGTACCGCACAAAAGACTCATTGAGAAAAAAGGCTCATGGAATCAGGGGTGTAGTAATAAATTGGATAGAAGAGTGGTTGCGAGGTAGGAAACAGAGGGTGGTCGTTGATGGAGCGGAGTCGTGTTGGGCTAATGTAGCGAGTGGCGTTCCTCAGGGTTCTGTATTGGGCCCCTTGCTTTTCTTATATATATTAACGATTTAGATGTCGGCCTAGTCAGTACAGTTTCAAAGTTTGCGGATGACACGAAGCTGGGTGGTAGGGCGATTAATGACGAAGATAGAGGTAAAATCCAGAATGATCTGAATAAAATCGTTGATTGGTCAATCACATGGTAAATGAGATTTAAGTCGATAAGTGCAAAATTTTACATATAGGTTCGCGTAACGTTAATTTTGCGTATAGTATGTCAGGGAAAGAGTTGATAAGCGTAGAGCAGGAAAAAGATTTAGGAGTTATAGTCACTGATGATTTAAAAGTAGCGAAACAAAGTACAGCAGCGGTCAATAAGGCAAACAAAGTGTTAGGTTTTATAGCTCGAAATTTTGAGTACAAATCGCGCGATATTATAGTTCCTCTTTATAAGTCATTAGTTAGACCCCATTTGGAGTACGCGGTCCAATTTTGGAATCCGCATATGCGCAAAGATATAGACAAAATCGAAAGAGTTCAAAGACGAGCAACTAAGATGATTCCGTCGCTTAGGTCAAAGTCGTAAGAGGATAGGCTTAAGGAGTTAACATTGACTACACTCGAGACTAGGAGGCTAAGGGGTGATCTAATTCAGGTTTTCAAAATTATGAATGGGTTCGATAACGTAAACAGAGATAGCTTTTTCGAAATATCTCAATAAAATAGGACTAGAAATAACGAGTGTAAGTTGACAAGTAGAAGGTTTGAGACAGCAGTTGCCAAAAACTTTTTTACGCATAGAATAGTAAATAGCTGGAATAGTTTGCCGATAGAAGTAATTAGTAGCACGTCTATAAACATGTTTAAAAATCGATTAGACGCATATGTTGATAGATTGGGTATAGTTTAAAGTAGTAAAATTAAGGGTTGGATAAGATAGATTTTGATTCTCTTTTCATTAAAGATCACAATAACCAGACATAAGGTCATAGTATGAAATTATTTGAACCAAGATATAGAACAAATTTAAGAAAACATAGTTTTACAAATGTTGTGGGATATAGGGAGGCAGCATCTTGGGTTAGGGGATACTCTCTGTCCTTACACACCCCATTTAAAGAGATTCCTCTGCCGAGCGGTGCTCCCCATAGTACTGTGAGGTATTGAAAAACTCATGATCTTCACTTGCCCTACAAACACCTTTAAATGGGAGACCCATGATGGGTGCACACACATTTCTACATTACTGTACAGTAGGGCGGCTCGTTTTTACACTTTTTTCGATATTTGATTGGGGGTAGTGCGGAAAAGTTGCGATTTGGAGAGAAAATAAAGTGTGTAAAATTTTTTTGATCTACGTCAATACCTTCCG
>JAJOZX010003930.1:67500-175000 GCA_023014485.1 Bathynomus jamesi | reverse complement strand
CAGAGTGAGTGCGCACTATGTCTAGGGCCTCCTTAATCGCGAAAAGTTCTGCCGAGAAAACGGAGGTCTCGCTGGGCAAGCTGACGCCTCTAGAAAATGGTTGGGTCAGTATCACCGCTGAAGCGGCCGCACCAGTCTCCGAACGGGAACCATCTGTATAAATGGCGACTGTGACCGGATGTTGGGTTGCATGTTCACGGAAAAGTGACCTGTATACCGTAGCACTCGTTGTATTCTTCGGTAGAGCACACAGGTCCCTGCAGAACTTAATAGGGGTGAGGAGCCAGGGGGGGGTAAATGTTGTATGAAATGAGGATAATTGAGGGGACAGGCATGTTAGAAAAGTCAAGGAAAGGGCGGACCTCTTCAGTGAAGTGCCAGCTCCGTCCCTGGGGTGGGAGTTCAGAAATAGCCGCGCATACAAGCGAAGAGGATAGTCTCTGTGCACGGAGGTATGTCCTCATGAGGAGCAGACGCCGTCGGAGGGCGAGAGGGAGGTAATTGCAATCCACTTGAAGGCTGGAGGCTGGAGAAGAGCGGAAAGCACCAGTGGCGAGGCGGAGGCCCCTATTAAGGACTGGGTCCAAGATACGGAGGCAGGTGTTGGAGGCTGAACCGTATACTACACTGCCATAGTCCAGCTTCGACTGGACCATGGAAGTGTAAAGACGAAGGAGAGAGCGTCGGTCTGCGCCCCATGTGGTGTGGGAGAGGTGATCTAGTAGAGCGAGGGGACGCTGAAGGGACTGCTTCAGTTGTTTGATATGAGGAACCCAGTTGAGCCTTCGGTCTAGAATCACGCCCAAAAATCGCGTGGAGGGTACCACCTCAAGAGGATTGCCGTATAGCGTGACAGAGGGAACAGGAAGGGTTGCGGGTCTTCTTCTGCTGAAAAGCATACACTTGGACTTCGGGGTGGAGAGGCGGAAACCCACCGATGTCGCCCACCTTTCCACCCGGTAGATGGCGAGCTGAATTTGCCGTTGAACTACGGACGGCTCCCGCCCTGCAAAGTAGATCGCAAGGTCATCCGCGTAGATGGAAGAACGGATGTTGGGTGGAAGACATTTTGAGACTGTGTTCATGACGATGGAAAAGCATAGAACACTGAGGATGCTTCCCTGTGGGACCCCGTCCATCTGCACGAAAGTGTCTGAGAGGACTAAGCACACCCGAACTTTAAAGGTTCGGGAGGATAGGAAGCCCCTGATGAAGGTCGGCATGGCTCCTACGAGCCTTAGACTTTGGAGCTGTCTAAGGATTATTGTCCGATGAGTTGTGTCGTAGGCCTTCTGGATGTCAAAAAATATTGATAGGACGAATTGTCCACTGTCGAATGCATTCTGTATGTCACGGTTGAGAAGCAGGAGGGGATCAGTGGTGGATCGAAATTGTCTGAAGCCGGACTGGGTAGCCGGGAAGGAATTACTATTTTCGAGGAAGAACGATAGTCGCGTCGAGACCATTTTTTCGAAAATTTTGCAGGCACAACACATTAGGGCGATTGGTCTGTAGTTTGTGGGATCAAGGGAATCTTTGCCGGGTTTGGGGATAGGGATTACGTAGGCCTCCCTCCACCGTGAGGGAAAGGTGCCCTCTATCCATATGCGGTTGTATAGGTCTAGTAGGAAATTTTGTAAGGTTGGGTGGATGTGCTGTATCATGCTGTAGGGAATACCGTCCGGGCCAGGACAAGGGGATCGTCGCGAGGCCAGTGCCGCCTGTAGTTCACGCATGGTGAACAGTTGGTTGTAGGAGCTGTCTATGGACGGTGAAGAGGAGCTATTTTTAGGGGCGGGTACGGGGGAGCTAACTGCAGAGGAAGAAACGGCGGCAAAAGTAGAGGCTAGATGGTTTGCCACTGATTTTGGCTCGTACAGGAGTCCGTCGTTAGTCCGGAGTACCGGGGGTCGGGAGGGGACATGTCGCCTCTCGACGCCCCGTACCTTCTTCCAGATGGTAGCCTAAGGTGTGGTGGTGGTGACACCGGATACAAAGGCACGCCAAGAAGATCGGCGCGCTGTCTTCATTGTGCGGCGGGCGATGGCCCTGGCCCGCTGCATCTCCGTGCGATGGATGGGAAGTCGCGTACGGTAGAACCGTCGAGTAGCCGTCTTCTTGGCGCATACGGCCTCCGTGCACTCTGGGGTCCACCAAGGTACCCGTCGGGTGCGGGGGTAGGTGGAGGATCGCGGGATGCTAGAGCGCGCAGCCGCTACCACGTTTGATTCGAAGTATGCGATACATTCATCGGAGGATGGGAAGTTGGCAGGTGTTCGAGTTGTATATGTATCGTCGTGGAAGCGGGACCAGTTAGCTTTTACAGTAATCCATTTCTCCAGTACACGAACGGTCTGGTCGGGCCAATTAAGCGTGAGTTCAACTGGGAAATGATCACTTCCATAATCCTCTTGGAGGACTTGCCACGAGAAATCTAGGAGGGCATCGGTCGAAACGAAGGACAGGTCTATACAGGATGGAGTGCAGGTGGTGGCATGGTAGAAAGTAGGAAAGCCATCATTGAGGCACTCAAATGAGAGCTCAGTCATGATGTTGATCAGGGTCGGGGCCATATAGGTGGAGTGCGTGTCTCCCCACATGGGGTGGCGACTATTGAAATCGCCCAGTAATAGAAAGGGCCTGGGGAGTTGTTGTACGACCTCCACCAGGTCATCGCGGGAGACGGGTGTGTGGAGGGAGGTATATTGAACATACGGTGTACTGTCTATCCAGGGAAAGCCGGGTAGCAATCAGCTGTAACGGGGATCGGATAGGGAGATTGTAGAAGGGGACTGCGTGGTGGATAAAAATGGCAGCCCCCTTTCGAGTGCAGGTAGGAGACGGGGTGTTGATGAAAGAATATCCAGTCGGGCAGGGCATGGGTCTGGTCCCCAGGATGAGTTCCTGGAGACAGATACACACCGGACGGGAAGTGGCAATCAAGGAATTCAGGCCTTCGTAATTTGCAAATATCCTCTACAGTTCCAGTGAACTATTGTAGTTTTCGGGGGATTCATTATTTGATGATGGGGGATGGGTAAAGGTATAGGTGCGAAGATGTTGGAGTGTAAAGGTAGATTTGAGGTTCACGAAGGCGAGGGGTGAGTTAGGAGTATGGCTGGCTATCTGCCGTTCACCAGAGAAGGAATCTGTCGGCCAGTCGATCTCTGCAGAGACCGTGGGGTCGAGTCGGCCGAGCGAGACCGGAGGCGCGGATCACGGCAGCTTGGAGATTGTCGTGGGCTCCGATGGTGCAAACTTTCTTGAGCTTTTATGTTCGGGCCATGGGGGGGCGTTTTATTTCCCGAAATGGCACCTCCCCGTCTGTCTGGGGTCTCACGACGAACCTCAGGTGGCGATAAGGGGTGCCAGAAGGACCCGGCAGATGGGAGGGAGGACGTGCTCAGAGTGGCTGACAGGGTTTGGGCCGGGGATTTTAAGGGAGCAGGTACAGTAGGGGTGGGAGGAGGTGAAACAGAGTGTTCTCGAGGAGGGGAAGAAAAATTGCGTCAGGAGGCAAGGGCAGGTCTACGAGACTCACGGGCGCAGCCGAGTTCCCCATACCATGTAGCTGCGCCAGAGCCGCATCTACTGGATCTTCGGGGGAGAGGATGTTGTCCAGATTGAATCTCGTCGTGGAGGGTGGGTCATATACTTCGGCAACTATTGTCCGAGTCTGTGGGGGTAGATTGATGGGACTTCTGCTGTGGGGTGGTTTGGTCCTCATAGGCGAAGTGGGCGGTGTGAAGGTCCGATCAGTCTTCTTAGCACTAGGGGAAGAGGGAGAGACAAATTGAAGGTCCGGAGGGTCTGGCGACTCACTCCGACGTCTCCGCCTCGTCGACTTACTCCGGGCACTAGGTTCGGGTGTATGCAGAGAGTGCTGGGAGGGCAGGATTCGAGGTGGGTGAGGCCTGGGTGTCCTGGTCCCAGACTCCTGTGGAATCTGTGGCAGGTGAGGTGCATGGAGAGAAGGAATGGTGGAGGTACAGGAGGTCGTCAGCTCTTGCAGGGACTCCCCCTGAGAGGAATGGGGAGCACTGGTCGAGGGGGTTGTGAGCGGCAGGCCAGGGCGGTGTGCCGAGCGGACAGAGCCGAGGGCTGCAGCGTAAGACACGCCCGGTCTCACCTCCCGACTCCGCACCCTGTCTCGTGCCTCTCGGAGGCTAAGGAAATCCGCTATCTGTAGGCCTCGGACCTCTTTCTCGAACCTGAAGAACAGGCATTCTCTGGATGAAGATGGGTGTGCACCTTCACAATTGGAGCATTTGGGTGTGTTGGGCACTTGTCTGGGTGAGCAACTTGTCCGCAACGAACACACAATTGGTGCGGCTGCCGACAAACTGAGCTAACATGTCCGAACTTGTTGCATTTAAAACAACGGTCGGGTCTGGGATGTATGGGCGGACAGAGAATTCGCATGACGTGCGGTCTCCCATACCCCATACAATACGGTCGGGAGGGACTAAGTTATTAAGGTAAGAAGTAGACGCGGTGTGGGGGAGGGGGTACCTCCCTGTCGGGATGTGAAGCGATAGATCTGTGCACCCTGGGGTGCGAGGTCCTCCAAGAGCTCGTTCACTGTAATTGACAATAAGCGTGTGGCATAAATAGTGCCCTGACTCTGGTTCAGGCGAGGGTGTGGTGAAACGGACACCGAGCTTCCAAGGACCTCAGTGATGGAGAGTAGGGCTTTCGTCTCTGTGGCTGAACGTGATTTTATGAGGAGGGAACCATCCCTCTGTGGTCGCACATCATAACGGCTGGAGTTGCTGCGTGCTCGGATCGCCTGAAACGTCCGTTCAGAATTGGTCGGAAGGGATCCAGAGGTCGGCCGGATCTCTAGGAATTTGTGGATACTTGGAAGGGATATGGAGGCAGTAGAGTCGAAGTGGACTGGGATATCCAACTGTCGATAGGATGGTCGTGCATACCGACTTCCCCCTCCGCCGCGGGGCTCTCTCCGTGGGGAGGCGGGCCGACGGCGGGTGAGGGGGGCATACGGGGAGAGCAAGAAGCCGGATTTTGGAGGTAAATCTTGGGTGGAACTTGACTTGCCCGAAGGCAACTGAGGCGGGCTGGGGCGAGACCCCTGCTCCAGAGGGCGTACATCCAAAGGGATGTTCAGGGTACAGCCTGGGGTCGGCAACGGTAGAGGAGAATGCAAGTGGTCAGTTACCAAAGGGGGGGTCAACCCCATCTGGATGCGGGCTTCCAGTGTAGGGGACTCGAGGGCCTGGTGCCCACCACCCGAGTGTTGAGGAGTAGTCCGAGTATTAGAAGCGGAAGTCGTTAACCGAATAGATGAAAAAGCCATAGCAAAAAAGAGAATTTTCATCCCCCGCACGCATCCAGCCACCATCGACTCCAACAAGGGAAGGTCCGGCCCGGGAGCCGATCGCACTCTGACCGTGCCACGCAACAGGCCGTCGACTGCCAGTCTGGCCACCCATTATCTCAAACACACATAAACACCTTACAAACAATACAAAACAACGCACTTCGTATCATTACAGGATGCACTCAAACAACAAATAGAACCCTGCACACGAAAAAAATACTAAAGTTAGGGAACATTTAGACTGAGGGGAACACAATTCATGGCAGCAGCGACAACTAACCCAACACCCTTGCCACTACATGTTACAATCATGCACCAACACCTCGCACCATTAAGGTAACACCAGAGAGACATTATAACCAAATACTCCATTCCATACCACGCCCCACAGACATCACACAGTACAGAAAACACATACAAACCACCTAACCCACACAGCACTGACACGACTCGGTCCGAATGCGGTCCTAGGTGCGAAGCCGCCGCCCATTAACAGTCAGAGATCACCTGAGCAGATCGGATCGAGTTAACTTAGTACGATTCCGATGTGGACATCACCCCAACTTACGGACATATAAACACAGACTAGACAACTCCATAGACGACACCTGCCACCTGTGCCAAGACACACCACAAACAATTGAACACATTATGACGGACTGTACCGCTCTAGCACAACAACGAATACAACACAACATCACGAGTGCGCTGAACCTCTGGTCCACTCCGGAGAGGGCGATCGTTACCTGCGTGCCGCCGGCTTGCTCGATCAGGGTGGGCTGATCGGCTAACAACAACAACAACAACAAGGAAAGGCGATCGTGGGCTCACTCGGTCCCACCGCCATAGATGTCACGCAGGGAGATACACCCACTCCCAGTCCCCGTGCCTACAAGGCGGCCACTCTCATCCAACGCGCGGTGAAAGATGGCAGGGACAGGCTTGGGTTTGGTTTAAGAGCGACAAGGGTGAAAGACAACCACCTCCTTCACCCAAGGTCGAAGGAAAAAATCAAGTCAAAGTCCAAAACAAAGCTAAATGCGGGAAGGGAGGAAACAACAAACCGAGAAAGAGTTGGGGAAAGGAGGAGAGGGAAATATAAGTAGGAGGGTAGGAGATCAGCCGGGTCCTCAAACGGGTCCAATGGTCCACGAGGGCAGAGAAGGCCCTTGCATCGGAGGAAGATGCATTCCCCCATTGGCCACAGAGGGACGCGCCCTATAGCTCCGGACAAAGCGAAGGGACCGTATGTATATGTATATATATATATATGTGTGTATATATATGTGTGTGTATATGTATGTATGTATGTATATGTATATATATATGTATATTAGGGCGGATCGAAAATGAGGTTTTTAAACTTTTTTTCGAAATTCAAATATGGCTAGTGCGGAAAATATGTGGGTGCTATAGATAATGACTGTGCATAAATATTAGTCCTGCGAAATTATATCTTCAGGTGCCACAAAGCCGTCGAAAAAAGTGAAATATAATGATTTTCTTATATTCTGCATTAGTACAATAACTGAAACTTACTTGTTATTATTATATATTAAGTGTTCCAATTACCAAAATAGTTACTGAATTACGCAGCTCTTAGTTTATTTAGATCAATGTTCTTTTGATTAATGATCTAAATAATCCAGAACTCACCACGAGGAGGTGGCTGCGTGTCGAGCTCCACCCATGCCCTCCCAACCACCCATCCTTGCGCATGTTTTTTTCTATTAACGTTTTATTTAAACTTTATATTCAGCTTTACTTTCGAATGATGGCATTTTTTTACGTGACTGAAGTGTTGATCTTATGAAGCCATCTCGCGCGTTCAATCCAAATACTTTTGATGATGCTTCAGTCACTAATTTTACCATTCTTTCTACTACTTGTGTATGACAAGGGAATTTCTCGAATGGAGGGGTACTCTTGTTTTCTATGAATTCTTCAATCTCATGTTCTGTCAGGTGTCTTGTCACAGGTGGTTCAGTGACAATGCATTTTTGCCAATTAATTAAATCAGTATAATCAGTAGCTTCAAATTGAATAACAGGTACTGTGAAACGCCTCACAACTTTTTCCTTGTTTGTTTGCCTTGCTTTCTTTATTCGCCTCCACGCTAATTCTCTTATGGCGCTGCGGTCATCATGAATCATTGATGCTAGAATATTTTGGATTTGCAAAAAATGCATTTCTTTGTATGACAGGGTTTACAATATCCTTTACTTCGTCATTCAGTGTTCTTGTTAGTTCAATAGTTTTGAAAACATGTTTTGAGCCATTGACAAAAGACGTACTTTGCTTAATAGAAAACCACATTGGGATGTAGACCTTCATTATAAAAGAAGCAATGTTCATGAGGTTCTCAGATGGACTTACAGTTGAAACGTATAGACGAAGCAAACGATTTGCTGTAGTCAGCCATCGTGAATGTGCCATTTTGCCTGGACTACGATGAGCAAGATCTGGAGAGCAATATCCCTTTGTTATGGCCTGATGAATATCAATTAGATATTTTTGGTCGGTGCTAAGATCTTCACAGTCTACAGTTGGTTCCTCAGCATCAATCCTTTCAAACTCGACAATAGGAAGACTCTCACAGTTCTCTAATTCCCTGCAATAGGACCGATGAATCCGCGGGGGCCAGATGTTTTTCCATCCAGCTTTGCAACTAAATGGCGTAATGGCAATTCATTGGCATGGAGCTGGCACACTAAATGTTGAACTGGCTTCTTCAGCTTCAATTCTATAAGCCATATAACGCCTCCCTTTTCTCCAGTGTTGACTGCTGCACCATCGCATCCAATGGCAACAAGGTTTTCCAGGTTCATGTCATTATTTCCAATATACTCAAACATTCCTTTACATATTTCTTCAGCTGATCCAGAATTCACAGAATAATGGCCCAAATAATCTGAACCAGGTTCTCTCACTAAAGTGATATGTTCTTCTGTTACCTTTGTTGGTTTACGTCGTCGTCGTTGGGCCTAGGCAAGCTACGGCTTGGGACCGTAGCGCATCTATCCGGTATAGGTTAACCTGGATGATGTAGCCATAAGCACTGCCGCTAGTTAAGTGCCAACCAGTGATTATCTCACTAGCCGTATTGAGTCCGTTAGGCGAAACTGCGACAGTACCAAAGGTGGAAAATATAACCCTTGGATTTCTATTATTTATTTGTAAAATGGACATGGTATTAGATTAAAATAATTATTTGAATATAAATAATTAACTGACAATTGTGATATATAATTAATTATGTTTACATACAATAAAATAATACAATATACATAAAATTAGTATTAATGTGGTTTACAATTGAATTATGATGGGTAACTAATTTAAAATGAATTTATAGCTATTCCGAAATTCAAGACGGTAAAATTAACATTTATCTTTAAACTAAAATAAGAGTATTCACTACACCTTCTTCTGATATACTTTGGACTCCTTTTTTTCTTGGAAGAGTGTAGAATCTTTTCGACCATCAAAATAGATTCCTCTGATTGGGACCTGATTTTGATCTTTCATAATTTCTGATCTCTTCTTTTGTCTTTCTCTTCTGATTTTACTCCTATCCACTACTTCAGATGTATTGTCAATAGAAACTTCTCCAATATCTTGCAATACTGCACTAACAATGAATGCTGCAGCTCGATCTGAAACTGCAGTCCTGTCACAAGCAGTAGCCACTGAAGGTAGATTTGTAGTTTTCCTTTTCTTGAATAATTGTTCTTCAGGTTGTTCGAGCTTTCTCTTCGAGCTAACTGGCTCTGGAAATGTATCGTCTGATATTTCGTCAGATTCACTTTCACTATTTGATGTCGATGATGATAATTCAACATTTGTATCCTGCAATTTCTCCTGTGAAGATTCTTTGGTGAGCCTCACAGCTTCTTTTTGCTTTCTTAGCAACGTAGATGCTTTTTTCTTTGAGAGTGTAATATCTACTCTATCAATAAACAGTTTTCTTTCACTCCTTTGATCTAAGAGGAACGTCACTTCTTCCTTTGGAACCGTTTTTTCTTTGGGACAAGAACATTGTGTTAGTACTTTGCACTTGCACGCTGCAATGTCAAAAAGTTTCGTGTGTGCTTCTTTTTTGAACATATCAATCTTTGCTTTGTAAGCTTCAGAATTTTTTCTGCTTTGGTATGGCTTCATAATGACACGATACTTTTCGTGGTAGCTTCTGAACATTGTTTCATTCGCCTGTCTGACAGAATTGGGACGGAAGCACTTTCCCAAATTGTTTTCAATTTATCAACAACTTGTTCTAATATTTGAGATATTGAAGGATCTTTATTAGTATTCTGTTTCAAATCGTTTCTTACAAACAAGTAATATTTAAAAACTCCTTCGTATGTAGGAAGATTCCTGTGCCACAAATCTTCCCCCATACCAAACATGGGGCACTCAGTTGAGGCCCTGGTTGATTTTGCACAAACTCGAGACATTTTGAAAGTATACAAATCTGAAAAAGAAAGAGCTAATATCAATTATGTTAATTTCAGTTAATAGTACATGGCAAACTTAGGGCAACACAATACAGAAATGCAAAATATATAAGAAATATAGTTTAGACTATCTGACTAACGCCAACAACAGAACACCCACCTGCTACGAGAGCGACAGCTACACTGAACCGAGGTACTCACGTGACAGCTGAGTGAGCTGACTATAGAAAACTGTTTTTAGAGAATAGAAACTTTTTTCAAAGGTTGACTGAGCTATTTTTATACAAGTGTGAATAAATTCTTGTCTATTGTGCATCGTGGACTCTTCTGTAATTATTGGTTAAAATCTGCTTTTTTCAATTTTTTCAATATTGAAGGTCATTGTGGCACCTGAAGATATTAATGTTATGATTTTAAATTTATACCAGCTTATTTCCTCACTACTCCACACATTTTCCACACTAGCCAATTTGAAAATTCGAAAAATAAGTTTTACACTCCGCCCTAATGTATATATATATACATGTATATATATATATATATATGTATACACTTGGTAAACGTGTTAGAATTTAGAAAGTTTAAACAAACGAAACACGACTTACAGTACAAAATACAAATTGGTAATAATTCTAAAATACTGTAGTATGATGCATTGCTGTATTTTTTATTTTATTCGAATCTAATAGTTATTGAAAAATAAACAGAAACATTGCTTCCATATTTAAAAGCAAAATACAGTACTTCAGTACACTAATAAAAAATTAAATTACTTCTAAACAGGTGCAATTTTGGTTTTCTGATCATTAAATTTTCTTGAGAATATCCATATTGATTGCTTCCGTACGTTCTTTCTCAAATGCCAGTAGAACTAAATTTGCCATTCGTTGGTGACACATTGGTGGTCTTTGGCGACGATTTATCCTGGTTAAAACTGAAAAAGTGGATTCATATGTCTCAGTGCTGCATCCAAATATTTTAGCAGCTGCCAGTAAATTTTATACAAGCGTCTTGAAAAGCAATCCTTTGTTCAAAAATTTCATCGAAAACCATCGTCTGCTTTCTTTTCTCTTTGGTTCTTAAGAAAATTTCTAATATTTTTTCTTGCGATGAAATTTTAATGTTGAGACACCCTAGATATTTCATTTTATCTAAATCCATTTCAGCTTCGGCACTAAAGATAGAAATCAGTAGTTTATCGTTATCAGTAAATCTTTGTTTCATTTCACATACAACGATATCAATAGTTTGGTAGAATATCACTTTAAAATGTTCATTTAGTTCTTGATCTTCTACTGATCTCTCCCCTATGCTATCTCTGTAACGATATAATCGCTAAACTTTTCATGAATTTTCCCTCTGTTTTTTTAGTGGAGTAAATTTCTTCTTCCTCAACGTCAAATTCAGCATTTATTTGATTTATAATTTCTGCATAAACTTCATTACATCTTAAAGCTTTACTAGTATCCGCAATAGAATCCAAAGTCATTAAAGAATCTCTTAAACTAGATTCATGACACTGAAGTAATTTGTCAGCAGGTTGAATAATTCCTAGGATCTTGTTCATAAATATTGTACAAAAACGAAATTGCTTACTTTTAACAACAGTTAGTAAACCGGAGCCTTCCATAATGTTGTCGCCATTGAGTTGTTTATTCTCTTTCACCATTTCTCGTCTATCAACAATTTTCCTATAATTATTGAAAATAACCTTTGTCACATCTAAATATCCACTCCACTCCAGTGCTGTGGTAAAAGACGAGAAAGAGTCTGACCTTCATACATTTTGAAAATGCTTCCTTTTCTAAGAAAAACATACAGCATGAAACATTGTTCGAATAACTGTTTAATCTCAGAGATGTCATTTATAGGATAAAATTATAGCTTTCACAGTAATCAGGTGTAATCTCTGATTGCAGCAATGTACATATGGGACTTTCCTATTTAGTTTTTTGTAGTAGTGCTTGTACTCCACCTATTCTTACCACTTCTAACAGAAGCTCCATCCTAGTATTAAGAATTTCAGAACTATCCAAACCACAATCGTCAATAATTTTTTAATGTAAATTTGACAGATGTCTCGGCATCAAATTCAGGACAGTGTTTTATCGCCAAAACTGATTCGTTCGTTTTTATCACATATCTAACTCAGATAGCTATATTTTCCCTATTATTTTTATCGCGTCCTATTGGAAAGAGTACATCAGTACTCGAGTATTCTTGTACAGGAGTACGTGTATTTGTTGTACTCATACTCGAGGGACTCTGAAATCGCTGTAATCGTACTCTTACTCAACCTCTCGTGACCAATTACCACGTGCTACTAATTTGTCTTAGCTGTTCGGTAACTATAGCAACCTATAGCTTCCAGAATGTTCTAGAAAGCCTTCAGCAGACTATAAATGCTTTGCCAGGGCATCGCGGAGGTTAGTATTAGTTACAGGGTTGAAGCACCTTAAACAGAAAAAACAAACAAACAGTATTAGTTAGAGATCTGGTGGTATCTGACGTCATTGTGGAAGGTTGCACATATAATATATATATATATATATACACATCTGAGTTTTACAAGGTGTGTATTCATATTTTTTATTTATTTTTATAAGAAAGCGGAGTTATTTTGATGGAATAAAAAACATCTTACAAAAGATGTTGAATAAAGCATTACATAATTGACATTATTTATAACTTTATAAGTACATATGATATAACAGTAAAGCAAATACATTTTGTTCCTTTCGTGTCCAGTTTTTCATTTTCCATTGTGTAATGTGTTCATATGGTATCATAATAAATAAGCTTTGCTCATACAAGCACCAGGTAAAGCACTGAAAAACGTTGTACTCGTACTCAAGGTAATCTGAAATTGCTGTAATCGTACTCGTACTCGCTTACTCCAAAAAGTCTGTACTTGTATTCGTACTCCTCCAGTTACAAAATTTTGGTATTCGTTCCACCTCTAGACTCCCATCAACTACAATTGAAAACCAAGAAACATCAGCCTTATGAATATCATTTACAACACTGCCATAATTTGTATTATGTTATTTTGTGTTTCAGAAGATAAATATGTTGCGCATACTAGTACACTCTTTGAGGAGGTTCAAAATTTTCTAAGGGAGGCTCGGCTACCCCTGGAGGCCCCCAAGCTACGATCCTGATGAGGTGTCGTACTAAAATTAACATGCCATATTCTACAGCAGTGGTCGGCAACCTCTGACTCGCGGGTCAATTGTAGTATATATTACGAGGGCCACTCAATATATTTTGGCCCCACCTTTTTTTTCCTTCCAAGTTTCCTTGTAAGTTCCAGAAATTTTGTACACAAGTAGTTACATATTTTTTTACAAGTTTTTATTTTTCACATAGTCTCCATCCTTTTCTACGGCTTTCCTTCACCTCGAAACAAGGGCCTTTATTCCTTGCTGGTAAAAGTCCGCTGAGTTCCGCTGGAGCCACCTCTTAACCACCTCAAGAACCTCATCGTCACTGAAACTTTCTTCCACGAATAGCATCCTTCATTGGCCCAAACAAATGGAAGTCTGAAGGTGCCAGATCCAGGCTGTATGGAGGGTGGGGTAACAGTCAAGCGCATTTTTGTGATGGCCCCACTTGTTTGCAAACTGTTTTGTGGTCTTGCGTTATCGTGCAAAAGAAGGACGTCTTCCAGTTTTCTCTCCGGTTGAACTCTCTTTGTACGTCTCTGGAGTCTCTGTAGGGTAGCAGTATATGCCTCTGAATTGATTGATTGTCCTTTCTTCATAATGTCCACCAGAATCACCCCTTTCGTGTCCCAGAAGATGGTGGCCATAACCTTTCCTGCATAGGGAGCCATTTTGAACTTTTTCTTGCGTGTGGAGTCTGCGTGATGCCACTCCATGGATTGGCGTTTTGTTTCAGGTTCAAAGTGGTGTACCCAAGTCTCATCCCCAGTCACAGTTCAAAGTCATTCCCTTCTATCTCGTATCGAACCAACGACTCGGAAGCAATTTCTTTTCTTTGGGCTTTGTGATCTTCAGGCAGTTCGCGAGGAACAAACCGTGAACACACTTTTGAGTATCCCAGTTGCTGGATTATCGTATTCACACTTCCTTCACTAAAATTTTCCTAGCTCTAGTGAGAGTTCCTTGTATGTGACGCGCCGATTTGATCGAATGATGCTGTTAGCACGTTGCACAGTGTGAGATGTCACAGCCAATGCCGGGCGACCGCCGCGTGGTTCATCATCGAGGCTGGCTCTCCCTCTCTCCGATGATCTCTCACGTTTAGACCAGCGTCCAACTGTGCTTCGATCAACAACAGTATCTCCATAAACGTTTTGTAGACGTTTGTGAATATTTCCAACTGTTTCCTTCTCTGTGGTTAAGAACTCGATAACAGCTGTTTACGACGCACATCACTGTCAGACGCCATTTTCGAAACTGCGTTAACCGTCGGTTTTATACAAGGAGGGGAGGTTCAAACTGGAAAAATCCGGTTATGTGAAGGGCAGAAAGTTAAAACTTACGGCCAAAAGACATTTCAGCCCCATGGACTATTATTTAGCTAAGGAAAAAGGGTGGGGGCAAAATATATTGAGTGCTTCAGGTATATATAAAATAAATATTACACGAGTGTTTTTTATTCTAAAATGTCTCAAAAACAGTGCATTTTGATTTAAATTTTGAACACTGACCCATTATCAAATTACCAATAAATCAAATTGACCCATTTTCAAAAAAGGTTGCCTACCACTGTTCTACAACTTACCCCTACCCAATTTTTTTTTCTCTCTCGGAAAGTAGTGAAAAGTTATATAGGCAGTCCTCGGATAACGATGATTCGGATGACATTTTCGCAATAACGAAATTAGTGGATTTTTAGTACATGTATTTAAAATATCGTAACATAACATACTCGTATAATAATAATAATAATAATTATTCCTATTACTTTGGAATACCGTTAGCTTACTACGAATTCCTAATATTTCCTAAATAGTCGGGGGTACAATTGATACTTTGTCCCCGGCCTTCAAAAAGTGGGGGGGGTGCATGTCCCCTAGTCCTATAAGAAATTGCGCCCATGATTGCGTGACATTAATCTTTGGATCGCGATGCAAGTTGCGACATAGTCTAACGTTACCGTCTCTCCTCAGTTCATGAGTTGTCATGAAATGAATATTATATTCTAAAACTTGTTTACTATGTACAGTTATCATACTCTACATAACTTTGTGTCTGAAAGTAATGAAAGTGGTATTCTTTTTTACTCTAATCTGTGTTATTACAACCGAAAGATCATGTGTAACAAGTCCCAGCCCTAATCCGAAGTTACCAGCCATTCCAAATGAGGGTGCTGCGAGCCAATTTTTGTATAAACATTTGTGAATGAAAAAACTTTTATGAGATTTGGTAATTATATTAGTTTATGGTTGCAACTGATGTTTACATTATGGAGAGCAATTGCATAAACTTGTCTTAAGAAGTGTCCACAACAGTGTTGAATAGAAATTACAGATGAATTACTGTTGTTCACATTGTGACAGATAAACTCGTGACATTTTAGATACTTCTAGTGAAAATGGCCTCGTTAATGAACGCCATGGTATCAGTGATGGTGGTGATATTGAAAAGGAAAACGATTAGAGTTGGAGACTATTTTAAGAATCCAAATTAAGAAAAAAAAGCATCCATCACCTCCCCAAAAGATTTTAAGGACTCGTTTATTGCATACAAGAGGGACGGGGGGGGGAGGCTTCAGTTCCAGTAAGCTAATCCATCTTCTGTCAACTTTTTCTGTGAGGTAATAAATCTTGTGAAAGTAGAATTCCTTTTACGTACCATATTTCCACATGATTTTCTTGACGCTGATTCTTGAACCATGAAAGATTTAAAGAGGCCATTTTGAATCCTATACATTGTAGTGCCTTGCACCACAAGAGTATTCTTTATTAGTGAAAACTGCCACAAATTGGCATGAGTGAAATATTTAAATCTAAAATAAATAAATAAATAAATAAATAAGTTAAATATGTCCAGTGATCAAATTTAATTCTTAAGAATTCAGTGTGGTGTGACTAGACATGAATGGGCTTTTAAGGATTATTTTGGCTGGTTGGTAAAATTATTAAGTAAAAACAAACTTGTGTGCAACGACAACACAAAGGACGCCACTTTACACATTATATTCGAAATCACCCCGCCAGCAAGCAAAGTTCCTTTGTGGTATGTTTTGTGTTTATAGTATTTATTCTTTACTATTTCATATCTGTATGCAATACCGCATACTGCAGATACTAACGCCTTATACCGTTTGCAATTAGTACTAAGATTCATACTACAAATAGTAATGTAAGATTCATATAATAAATTACTTAGGCTAAGTTAGGTCTAGGCTAAAGCCAAATTGTAACTAGCCTAACTGAGGCCTACCATAGTCTTTGTTTTAGATTAACCTCAGCTCAATATGTTGAAGAGGCAAAGGCCTGCCTATTAAATTTTCTTAGTATATTTTACTTTATAAGCCTATTATGTTTCATGTTATTTTCTTAGCAGATGGCCTACTAATCATTTGTAGCCTACATATTTCCTTTAGTTTTTCCCATTCAACTTAACACAATCCCATAACCAGAATTAACTGTAATTTATCATCCACAGGTTACTGGGGCCTATATAACCTATATGTATTTTAATTATTAATTATTGCCATTTTTATTATTCTTTTTCTCTGAAATATCACTTACAGTATTCTTGTCTATCTCTTTGCAGACAAGGTTGTCATTGTGGCTATTATCTTTTAGTTATTATTGATATTATCTTTGTTATTATTATCTTTTAGTTATTATTGATATTATCTTTTAGTTATTATTGATATTATCTTTGTTATTATTATCTTTTAGTTATTATTGATATTCTTTGTTATTATCTTTGTTATTATTATCTTTGTTATTATTATCTTTAGTTATTATTGTTATTATTGCTATTATTTATTGCTATTATTATTATTAGTATTATTGCATATTCCTTATTATAATCAGTATTATTGCAGACTGTTATATATTAGCCAAACGGGCCATTATTTAATCTCACCATTATAAGTCCATCAAAGTTGTTACGGGTAAAAATCCCCTTTGCATATACTCATTAATTGTTGTCAATAAAATATAAAAATTCATATTGATTTAATAATCAGTCCTTCCCTTCTTTTATTAAAATTAACTTTGCGCCGCAGTGCCGGATGCCAATCTAGTACTTGGGCGCTGGTGACCCTGGCATTAGTTAATTATCTACGTAAACTTGTAAAGGTCTAAATAAATAAAACCGGACTCTTACAATTGGTAACCTCCTGGAGTGACCAAACACCGTAATTTATGCAAAAAAAAAAAATTCTAAGTTTTTTCTCAATTTTTGTCAATATATTCAGTCTGCATCTATAATTTTATTAAATTCACTAGTACAAAGCACTCACCTGTACTGAAGTGTATTCTATTGCAAAATATATTCCTTTTATTTTGCCTTTTTATAAACAGCATTTTCTAAAATTTTTTATGCAAATTTACTTATATTTTGCAAACAGCCTATACGCAGACTATTTTTCTGCTAATATTGGGCTACATCATAAAAAAATTTTTACTTATCTTGCAAATAGCCTATACGCAGACTATTTTTCTGCTAATATTGGGCTACATCATAAAAAAAAAAAAAAAAAAAAAATTTTTCACGTAACTTTTTGTTATTGGCATTCATAACTCAATTGAGTCTCATACTCAACCAAGCTTACCTGAAGCCATTATTTACATTCAACAACATTTGTTGAAATCTTGTCAGTTTGTGACACATTTTAAATTTTTTTTAGTACCTTGTAACAAATAATAGCCACAATGACCAAACAACCTAGGGTCATCCAATGGTGGTACTCCAAATTCACCACCTATAACGGACTTTCTCACAATGTATCAGCCTACCACTCCACAATTCACCGCTGAAGAGCCTGGAATCTTTGTGAGTCAACTGCGGGATTATTTTGAGATAAAAGGAGTTACGGACCCACGAACCAAGTTCCTTGTCACAAAGAACCTCCTGCCTACACAAGTATACAAAGTAGTGCGGGATGTAACTCTATTGCCTCCGTCTGACCAAGCTTTTGAGAGCCTCCTCAGCGAGTTAGTCAGGAGACTCGGCCAATCAGAAGAAGAGCGACTCAATGCTCTACTCAAGGACCAAGTTCTTGGGGATCAAACGCCAACAGCCTTCCTGAGACATCTGCAAGACCTGGCTGGACAGACCAATGAAGACGATAAAAACTCACCCTTAATGCGACGCCGCTTCCTCAATGGTCTCCCTACTGCCCTACGGCCAATGCTCCGTTGTATGCCAGATGATACAGACCTCCTCACAATGGCCAAAACAGCTGATAAGATGATGATTGAAATCCACCTTGGCCAAGTAGATAACCACACCCATCACCCCCAAATCTGTGCCACGCAGGACGACAATCTGAGTCCGGCTGCACAAGGTCTTAAAGTATCCAACGAAATTCTACAAACACTTAAAGATGAATTTAAAGCTCTCCGAATAGAGCTAGCTAACAACAGGGAACGAGAGAGAAGTTCTTCAAGACGAGGACGACCCTCTGGTCCAATTAGAGCCTCCCAATATGAACCTGGACAACGCCTCGTTCTCCTACAACCACAGCCACCGCAAACAGGTCAGTTGGTTGCTCCTAATCCAAATCTATTAGCCTTACCTCATCCTCAATCCTCAATCCCCACTACTCAGCCCCATTCTCAACCTATTTCCTTACCACAGTCTACTGTTCATACCCCTCCTTGCTGGTATCATGAAAAGTTTAAAGATCGTGCAACGCGCTGTCTCACACCTTGCCCATGGACTCCTAACCCTCCTTTAAACTAACCAGGCTGGTGTCACAGGCGTCTGACGCTACAGCCTCTCAAGCCTCTCCTCCTATCCTTACTTCAACTAACCCTACCACTACCTCATTTAACACTGTCAAACCAACACCTACGTACGCAAGTAAAGTTAAAGAATCGCAACCTACTTATTCAACCACAGCTAATTTAATACCCCCAACTAATTCTCCAAATACAACACAAACTCCTTCCCACAGCAATACTAACCTTCTTCCACAAAAATTTAATGATTCACAAACTACTGCACCACCTGGTCCAACATTCACCTTGCATGATCCACTTTCAGGCTATGCATTCCTTATTGACACTGGAGCTCAATACAGTGTTATTCCTGCAACAGCCGCAGACCGTGCAAACGGACCTTCTCCTTTCATTTTACGTGCAGCTAATTCTTCATCTATTCACACTTATGGACATCGTTCTATTTCAGTTTCTCTTGGACTTAGACGTGTTTTCCGCTGGATATTTCTTGTCGCGGATGTATATACTCCAATGTTAGGCTCTGATTTTCTTTCTGCTAATGATTTATTAGTTGATGTTCGTAGAGCACAATTAATTGATAATGTCACATATCTTTCAGTAATTGGTTCTCCTACCGTGCACCCCTCTTCATTATTGGCAAGTTCTCTGCCACAGTGCTCACCTGCTATAGAGCAGCTCCTAAATGAATTTTCTTCACTTACTCAACCCTGTTCTAAGGATACCCCTATTAAACACTCTGTTGTCCACCGTATTGATACGGTAGGCTCACCTGTTTTCACCCGCCCACGTCGCTTAGCTCCAGATCGTCTTGCAATTGTGAGACGAGAGTTTGAACACATGCTTGAACTCGGTATTATACGGCCTTCAAGTAGCCCGTATGCCTCTGCTTTACACATGGTCCCAAAACCTACACCTGGAGACTGGCGTCCATGTGGAGATTATCGTGCTTTGAATGACAACACGATTCCAGATCGCTATCCCCTTCCTCACTTACACGATTTTACTTCTGCTCTCCATGGCACCACAGTATTTTCACGCCTTGACTTGGTGCGAGCCTTTCATCAAATTCCTGTACACCCTGATGATGTACATAAAACTGCTATAACAACCCCTTTTGGGTTATTTGAAATGACAAAAATGCCATACGGACTGCGTAATGCGGCCCAAACTTTTCAACGCTTCATTGATGAAGTGTTGAGAGGTCTCTCCTTCACTTTCACATATGTCGATGACATTCTCATCGCAAGTTCTTCTCCCTCAGAACATATTCAACATTTACGCTTAGTTTTTTCTCGGTTGGCAGAATATGGTGTATTGCTAAACCCTGAAAAATGTGTCTTTGCTGTAGATGAACTCACCTTCTTAGGACACAAAGTTACTTCGAAGGGCATTTCTCCTCTCGAAAATAAAGTATCTGTCATAAGGTCTTTCCCACAACCGCAAACTCAAAAGCAACTTCGCCGCTTTTTAGGGATGGTAAACTTCTACCATCGCTTCATTCCTCAGTGTGCAAACATTCTTGCACCCATAACCTCTCTTCTTCGCCAATCAAAAAGGGGCAGATCCACTGCAGTTCTGTGGAACCCCGAAGCTACCAACGCTTTTTCACAAGCAAAAGAGGCTATAGCACGAGCTACATGCCTTGTTCACCCTCAACCAGACGCTCCTCTGAACTTAGCCACTGATGCCTCTGACGTTGCCGTGTCAGGAGTGCTCCAGCAGCTTGTTTCAGGCGTTTGGGAACCTCTCGCATTCTTTTCACGCAAGCTCTCACCTTCACAAATGAGGTACAGCACTTTCGGTCGAGAGTTGCTGGCGATATACCTCTCCATCCGTCATTTCAGGTCATTCCTGGAAGGACGTGACTTTAGCATTTTTACGGATCATCGTCCGTTAATATTTGCTCTCCATTCTCAATCAGACTCTCATGCTCCTAATGAGCGAAGATACCTTGATTTTATTCTTCAATTTACTTCAGACATTCGACACATTTCAGGTTCTTTGAATGTTGTGCCGGATGCGCTGTCTCGCATCTCAGCAATTTCTGACCCTGGACACTCTCACATCAACCTTTCAGAGATGGCTAAGGCTCAGTCCACGGATACAGACCTCCAAACTCTTATTAATTCACCCACTTCATTGCAAGTCCGCTCTTTACCAGTTGAACCCAAGTCAGACTTACTAATTTTATGTGACGTCTCGACTGAGCATATTCGACCGTTGGTCCCACAAGGGCTGCGAAGAGCTGTTTTTGCTAAACTCCATTCCCTTTCTCACCCGGGAATTAAGGCCACCCAAAAATTAATTGCAGCTAGGTTTGTATGGCCAAGTATGCACAAAGATATCCGCAATTGGACTCGATCTTGCCTTCAATGTCAGCGTGCCAAAGTTCACCGACACACAAAGTCAGAAATTGGTACCTTTCCTTTGCCAAAGGCTCGTTTTGAGGCCATACACCTAGACATAGTCGGCCCCCTCTATTCTTCTCGAGGTTATACCTATCTTCTCACTGTCATTGATAGGTTCACAAGATGGCCAGAAGCTGTTCCTTTGACTTCTTGTACTGCTTCTGCAGTAGCTCACGCCTTTGTTTCATGTTGGGTTTCCCGTTTTGGAATACCTGCAACCATTTGCACAGACAGAGGTGCCCAGTTTGAATCGGCCTTATGGAAGGAACTCATGCTCCTTCTTGGGACTGAGCGCATCAGAACAACAAGCTATCACCCGCAATCCAATGGGGTGATAGAACGCTTCCATCGTCAACTTAAAAGTTCCTTGCGAGCCACTGATCCATCTACTACATGGGTGGACAGGCTACCCCTAATCCTACTCGGAATTCGTACTGCTCTGAAGACTGATCTTGCATGCTCTGCAGCAGAATTAGTTTACGGTACCACACTCCGGTTACCCGGAGAATTTTTCACACCTACACCCATTAACCCCGCATGTGATCCTGCTTCGTATGTTAAGACATTACGCTCTGTTATGAAGCAAATTCGTCCCACAGCACCTAGAACTTCCACTTCACAAACTACCTTCGTTTCCCCTGATTTACAAACTTGCACACATTTTCTTGAGACATGATGCTCACCGCTACCCTCTTCACTGCCCTATGATGGTCCCTTCCTTGTGCTAGACCGTAACCCAAAACTTTCATCATTGACAAGGTGGGCAAGCGTGAAACCGTTTCTGTGGACCGCTTGAAACCAGCATACCTTGATTTTTCTCCAACAAAAGATCCTATCCTCCCTCAATCTTCTGTACCTCCACCTCAAATACAGGTACAGCAACCTATCCCTCCTCAATCTTCTGTACCTCCACCTCAAATACAGGTACAGCAACCTATCCCTCCTCAATCTTCTGTACCTTCATCTCATATACAGGTACAGCAATCTACCCTTCCTAAATCCTATGTACCACCACCTCATCCGAGGGTACAACAATCTATCATCCCTCTTCCAATTCTCCTTCATTATCGCAACCAACTGTCTTTGAACCAGCCAGTGGCTCCATCGCACAGGCACCAAGAATCCCCTTCCCCCAATGTCCCTACTGCACCTGTAGCACCATCCATGCCTTCAGAACCAGTGCTGCAGGATATTGCCATCCAAAAGCAAACAACGACTCGTTCTGGAAGAGTCATTCGTAAGCCAGTGCGTTTTGACATTTAATTTTTTTTTTTTTACCCCTGACAACCATGTTTTTGGGGGGCAGTACTTGTAGTGCCTTGCACCACAAGAGTATTCTTTATTAGTGAAAACTGCCACAAATTGGCATGAGTGAAATATTTAAATCTAAAATAAAAAATAAATAAATAAATAAGTTAAATATGTCCAGTGATCAAATTTAATTCTTAAGAATTCAGTGTGGTGTGACTAGACATGAATGGGCTTTTAAGGATTATTTTGGCTGGTTGGTAAAATTATTAAGTAAAAACAAACTTGTGTGCAACGACAACACAAAGGACGCCACTTTACACATTATATTCGAAATCACCCCGCCAGCAAGCAAAGTTCCTTTGTGGTATGTTTTGTGTTTATAGTATTTATTCTTTACTATTTCATATCTGTATGCAATACCGCATACTGCAGATACTAACGCCTTATACCGTTTGCAATTAGTACTAAGATTCATACTACAAATAGTAATGTAAGATTCATATAATAAATTACTTAGGCTAAGTTAGGTCTAGGCTAAAGCCAAATTGTAACTAGCCTAACTGAGGCCTACCATAGTCTTTGTTTTAGATTAACCTCAGCTCAATATGTTGAAGAGGCAAAGGCCTGCCTATTAAATTTTCTTAGTATATTTTACTTTATAAGCCTATTATGTTTCATGTTATTTTCTTAGCAGATGGCCTACTAATCATTTGTAGCCTACATATTTCCTTTAGTTTTCCCATTCAACTTAACACAATCCCATAACCAGAATTAACTGTAATTTATCATCCACAGGTTACTGGGGCCTATATAACCTATATGTATTTTAATTATTAATTATTGCCATTTTTATTATTCTTTTTCTCTGAAATATCACTTACAGTATTCTTGTCTATCTCTTTGCAGACAAGGTTGTCATTGTGGCTATTATCTTTTAGTTATTATTGATATTATCTTTGTTATTATTATCTTTTAGTTATTATTGATATTATCTTTTAGTTATTATTGATATTATCTTTGTTATTATTATCTTTTAGTTATTATTGATATTATCTTTGTTATTATTATCTTTGTTATTATTATCTTTGTTATTATTATCTTTTAGTTATTATTGTTATTATTGCTATTAGTATTATTGCTATTATTATTATTAGTATTATTGCATATTCCTTATTATAATCAGTATTATTTGCAGACTGTTATATATTAGCCAAACGGGCCATTATTTAATCTCACCATTATAAGTCCATCAAAGTTGTTACGGGTAAAAATCCCCTTTGCATATACTTATTAATTGTTGTTAATAAAATATAAAAATTCATATTGATTTAATAATCAGTCCTTCCCTTCTTTTATTAAAATTAACTTTGCGCCGCAGTGCCGGATGCCAATCTAGTACTTGGGCGCTGGTGACCCTGGCATTTAGTTAATTATCTACGTAAACTTGTAAAGGTCTAAATAAATAAAACCGGACTCTTACAACATCATCCGTCCCTATGACCTGTGCAGTTTTTATATTTCTGAAGCACTGCAATTAAAGTTCTCATCGGCATTTCATGACTTATTTTTAATCTTCTCTATATTCTTTCTCTGAATATGCCAGAGACGGATTAGCTTCACAAAGAAATTAAATTGATTTTGTTTACACGCGTGATGCGTTGTATCGTTTGTGCCCAGACACATGACAGAAGTTGAGCGCTGTTCAACTTTCAACATTCGATCGCAACATCAGATGTCAAACAAAAATGCCTGTTTACACGCCGAAAAGAACTTGTCAGAGAAATGGCTAGAGAGCGAAATGAGTCTTGTAACAGACGTCAACAGTGTTTATACACCAAAGACTTGGAAATTACCAGCAATAAATGTCTTGTAAACGTAGCTTTACCTCTATAATAACTTGCAGTAACTTTTCATTATTTCCCAAGAGAAAATATTGTGCAGAGTATGGTAATGATAAGTTGTAAGAGTAGTTCGTTATATTCTCATTTCGGTATGACTTCATGGATGAGACGGGAATTTTGTAATTATATTAGACTATTCTCTGAACCCCCGGATTTCTTAAAAACGACCTGGGCCCGGGAGATGGGCTGCATGAGGTGTAAAAACACCAGGTGTTATATTTTATTTTTATTGGGTTCAGAATCCCAGCTGAGCCCTGGACAGCCAAGCTCTGAAGGGCCACACAGCCCAAGTTAAGCTAGACTAAACCTTACGGACTTGGAGGTCCTTTTAGGTCCTACCTCAGGGTTGCTGACTCGATGTGGGCCTACCTTAGGCCTCAGTTGCATAAAATTAAGATAAAAATCAAAAGGGGCACTATTTATGGTCTTCTTTCTAAACCTTGCAACAACACAACCTGCATCACTGCACGATGCAACAGTCTTGTATCTAAACAACCAAACTGAATTGCAAGAGAGCTCTCTATAAGACCACGCCCTGTAAGTGCCGCATTCAACAAACGAGTAGCGAGGACGCGCAGTGCCCCAAAAAATGATGCCACAAGAGTGCAAAACCAATGATGCCACAAGAGCCCAAAAATGCTAGCTCTAACTTAAATGAATTTTTCACTAACCTTACAATTATGAGATGGATATATATACACCTTAACTTAATATATACAAGCAATGCTCCCTCAATCAGCTTAGTTATCATATCGTCTTGGGACAACAATGGCTCTTCCTCTTCTAGATTTTCTAACACACCCCACCGAAGAAACATTGTTGTCATTACCTTCTGCAAGTTTAGCCAAGCCTTCTCCATGAGGCTGTAACTCAAATGTTTCATCTTGAGTATCCGTGTTTTTGCTGATTTCTAAAGCATAGAGTTTTTGTATAAGTCTCTTTAATTTTCCTCCTGAAGTCTTTACCAGTGCCGACCTTACTAAATTGTCTTTGCTAACAAACAACTCTTCAATTATGCCAAGCTTCCAGCATTGCCTTGGTCTTTCATCCCCAATCATTACCACTTCTCCCACCTTGATACAATTTGCGTTGGGGCCCTTTACATTGCCTGATGGGTAATAATTGAGTTCTGGCAAGTATTCTATCTGCCACCCCTTCCATAACTGATCTTGTAGCTCTTCAAGGTACCTGAACCTTCTGGTTAACTCTTCTTGAGTGCTCTGAATAGGCTGTAAGTCTTCTGGAACTGGGGCTTGGTGTTAATCGTTTACCACAAAGAAAATGATTTGATGTCAATGGTTCTGCATCCTGCATACTGTTTGTAATGAGTCTTTACTAATTATTGTTTTCTGTGTAACAAGTCTTTACTAATTATTGTTTTCTGTGTAACAAGTCTTTACTAATTATTGTTTTCTGTGATCACGTATTATAAAAGGGAATGTAATGAGTCTTTACTAATTATTGTTTTCTGTGTAACAAGTCTTTACTAATTATTGTTTTCTGTGTTTCAGATCTATGCTATGTTTATGTTGAATAAAGCCTCAAATTGGCCTTTACTTTATCTTTAGCCCGCTAACAAACGCGGCACCACAATTTATTCAACATTTCAATCAGCCATTCAGTCGGCCTTTCAGATACAGCAAGCAAATATTCATCCAGTAATCTTACTATATCATGGAGAAGGTGATTCGCCCGGATAAATTTATTACTTCTCCGAATTCTCCCCAAGCTGGGAAACTATGGAAATTATGGTCGCGCGGATTCAAATATTTCTTGAGTACTATCGCCGAACACAACCCCAATAAATTGGAGGTTCTATTCATACATATCGGCCCCGATGTCGCTGATATCATTCAAGACTGCTCTACTTATGAGAATGCCATGGCAGCCTTAGAGGCCACCTACGTCAAGAAGCCAAACGAGGTATGCGCTCGCCACCTGTTGTCCACCCGTCACCAAAAGCCCGAGGAAACCCTCGATGAGTACTTGCAAATTCTTCAACAACTAGCCAATGACTGCAACTTCAAATCGGTTTCCGCCGACGAAAACAGGAGTTCATCTGTGAGAGACGCTTTCATCCGAGGAATTAGAGATAGCGCCATCCGCACCCGCTTACTCGAAAATGACACACTCTCACTGGAAAAGGCTATCGTCCAGGCTCGAACATTAGATCAGGCCCAGAAAAACTCAGAATCGTACCTCACTCATTACGGTGCTGTTGCAGCCACTGGCTCTCGCCACGAACCGTCGCCGACTACTGACTCTGCCCGGCCTGCCTGCGTCCAAGGAGACGATCTCCCAAACTCTTCAGCCGCTACGAATTTCGACAACAAAGCCGCTCTGTGCTTCTTCTGCGGGTCTCGACGCCACCCACGAAGCAGGTGTCCGGCAAAGGATTCTATCTGTGCGAAATGTGAAAAGACCGGCCACTGGGCCAAAGTCTGCCGCTCAAGTACTTCCTCGGCACGTCAAAAACAGGATAAAACCACAGCGTCTCATTCAGCCGCAGCATTAGCGACCATTAGTACCACTCTATCGTGTAGCTCCTCCATGCCTACCAACTCAACAGTCGATATCCTCGTCAACGGCCGTTCGTGTCTCGCCTTGTTGGATACTGGCAGCTCGGACAACTTCATTCGTGAGGATCTAGCCAAACACTTAGAGCTGCCCATTCTTCCGCACTCGGGCGTCGTATCAATGGCTTCGCCTAATCTATCCGCAGCCATCTCAGGTCGATGTACAGTGAAGGTTACGATGGGAGACCGCGACTACGAAAAGCTCGAACTATCCGTCTTGTCGGATCTGTGCGCTGACATAATACTCGGTACCCCATTCTTAATCAGACACAAGGAATTGAACATCAATTTCGGAGGTCCGGAGCCAGCACTCCATATATGCGGCCTTACTCGATCAAGAATTTCAGCCCCACCACTATTCGGCAACTTAACTGCCGATTGTCGTCCCATCGCCACGAAGTCCAGACGATTTTGCTCTGAGGACAAAATTTTCATTGGGAAAGAAATCGAAAAGCTACTCAGGGATGAGATAATTGAACCCAGTAACTCACCCTGGCGTGCTCAAGTAGTCATCACATCTACCGAAACAAAAAAAAAACGCATGGTAATCGATTTCTCTCAAACCGTCAACCGATTTACCATGCTAGATGCATATCCTCTTCCGCGAATCGATGATATAGCCAACAAAGTCTCACAACACAAATACTACAGCGTAATTGATCTGTCAAGCGCATACTACCAGGTAGAAATCGATCCGTCTGAACGACCTTTCACAGCATTCGAGGCTGACGGAAATCTATACCAATTCAGAAGGATCCCTATGGGAGTAACTAACGGAGCCGCGGCCTTCCAGCGCGTCATGAACGAATTCATATCCTCGAACAACTTATCATCAACATACGCCTACCTCGACGATCTCACCATCTGCGGAACCACTTGGGAAGAGCACGATGAGAACCTTCGACATTTCTGGGAAGCCGCTAAACGAGTAAATCTGAGTCTAAACAAGGAAAAATGCAAGCTTTCGATGACATCAGTGCACCTGCTCGGATATTCTATCTCTCATGGCGTATTGCGGCCCGATCCCGAACGCCTCCGGCCACTACAAGAACTTCAAACTCCTCGCAACAAGTCGTCTCTACAACGCGTAATCGGACTATTCGCATACTATGCTAAATGGATTCAGAACTATTCCCTCAAGATCAAACCTCTGCTCAACGTTTCATCATTCCCATTAACTCGCGAGGAAGTATCAACGATCCAAACACTCAAAGATGATATCTCGAAAGCTGTCGTCGGTTCAATCGATGAAGAACTGCCGTTCACTGTGGAGACGGACGCTTCCTCTTCAGCAATCGGAGCCACCCTCACCCAGAACGGCCGCCCGGTGGCGTTCTTTTCTCGCGCTCTGAATAACACAGAACGTCGCCATCACATCGTTGAAAAGGAGGCATACGCTGTAATCGAATCCATTCGCAAGTGGAAGCACTTCTTAGCTTATCGACACTTTACTGTCGTCACCGACCAGCGGAGCGTATCTTTCATGTTCGATGGAAAAGCTACTGGTCGTATTAAGAACGATAAGATTCTCCGTTGGCGTGTAGAACTAGCCGGCTACTCATTCACAATAAAATACAGACCGGGCCCCGAGAACCGAGCCGCAGACGCATTGTCGCGATCCTTTTGCGCTGCTACTCCAAGAATATCCCTCGCCCAGCTGCATGTTAATCTGATACACCCAGGAGTCCGCCGAATGACTCATTTTGTGAGAGCTAGGAACCTACCATTCTCAGTGGATGACATCAAACGAGTTACGTCGGAATGCCAAACATGCGCTAAATGTAAGCCACAGTACTATAAACCAGAAGTTAGTCACTTAATACGGGCCATGTCCCCGTTTGACCGACTTAACATCGACTTTAAAGGCCCGCTTCCGAGCGCAACTTCGCGACCTTACATCCTAACAGTAATCGACGAGTATTCACGCTTTCCTTTTGCCTTCCCGTGCCGTGATACGAACACGTCAACCGTTATCGCCCGTCTCACCGAGTTATTTTCTACCTTCGGAACTCCCTCTTACATCCACACAGATCGAGGGACATCGTTTATGTCTTCGGAACTAAAACTGTTCCTAACTAAACATGGTATCGCGACTAGTCGCACAACGCCGTATCACCCCCAAGGAAACGGGCAATGCGAACGTTACAATGGAATCATCATGAACACCATCAAACTAGCCATAGAAGATCGCGGGTTGCCGATGTCGCAATGGGAGTCCGTCCTACCAGACGCGCTGCACTCGATTAGATCGCTGCTGTGTACGGCCACGAACGAAACTCCTCACGAGCGTCTATTCACGCACCCGCGGCGTACTTCTACCGGTTCTGCACTACCGACGTGGCTGTCTTCTCCGGGAACTGTACTCCTTCGCCAATTCATTCGCCGATCCAAGAACGACCCCCTCGTCGAGGAAGTTGAGTTAATTGAGGCAAACCCCAACTACGCGTTTATACGGCATCCGAATGGGAGAGAAGATACCGTATCCATCAGGGACCTGGCACCGGCGGGACGTAGCAATACGGATGACACGAATCACTATGAACCCCCCGTACCCAGTCCGCCAATCAATTCCACCCCGCTAACGGACGACTCAGAACCCGCTGAGATCCGCCGACACACGGTCCCAACAGCTCCCGTCGAAGCGACTCCAGTCGAAGTCGAGAGAGGCCCACCTGTGTCAGTAACCTCCGAGACGAGTCCCCCTCTGAGAAGAAGCACTCGAATCAGATACCCAGCTCAACGCCTAAACTTGTAGACTCTTCTTTCTCCAAAATATCTTGAACTTGTCGTTTTGTTTCTTACCGTGCAATGTATCACGTATTATAAAAGAAGAGCGGAATGTAATGAGTCTTTACTAATTATTGTTTTCTGTGTAACAAGTCTTTACTAATTATTGTTTTCTGTGTAACAAGTCTTTACTAATTATTGTTTTCTGTGATCACGTATTATAAAAGAAGAGAGGAATGTAATGAGTCTTTACTAATTATTGTTTTTTGTGTAACAAGTCTTTACTAATTATTGTTTTCTGTGTTTCAGATCTATGCTATGTTTATGTTGAATAAAGCCTCAAATTGGCCTTTACTTTATCTTTAGCCCGCTAACAAACGCGGCACCACACTGTTATAAACAAAGGTGATAGGCCTGCTGTTCACCATTGCTTCTACTTCACACAAAACAGTGCAGAATTCTTCTTTGCTCAAATGAGCATTAGCTAAAAGTTTCTTTAATGGACACTTTACACTTCTCACTAGCCTTTCCCAAAATCCTCCCCACCATGGTGCTCTTTCAACAATAAACTCCCACTGTATCCGATGGTGTGGAAAGTAGGATTGGAATCCCTCCTCTTTCAGCAAGGACCAAACTTCTTGGAGTTCCTGTGCAGCCCTTTTGAAGGTTTTTGTATTATCCGATATGATTTTATTTGGGAAACCCCTTCTGTTCACAAACCTTTTAAAGGTCAAACGAAATACATCACTACTTAAGTTGCTTAGTAACTCCAAATGGATTGCTCTGTTGGTAGCACATGTGAAAATACATATATAACCTTTGTCAGACTCCCCTTGCTCATACACATAGACTGGACCTGCAAAGTCTACTCCCACTACATCAATGGGGCAGTATAGACACAATGTTCTCTTGGAAGTGGAGCCACCTTTTCATGATAAGGCTTTGCACTCCAACGCTTGCAAACCACACTTTTATGCAAGACCTTTTTTACTACTTGTCTAATTTTGGGAATCCAAAACTGTTGTCTGATCTCTATTATCACTTCTCTAACTCCAGCATGTAACAATTTATGATGCGTATCCAGGATCAAAAGTTCCACAAAGTGACCCCCAGAAGGTAGCAAAATTTGATGTCTTTTCTCCTCTAGAAACCCAGAAAACTGTAGTCTACCTCCTACTCTCAATAAATCCTGATTCAAAAACACATCCAAACCCTTGAGAGCAGAATGTGTTGGTAGAACCTGTCATATAATGCTGATGAGCAATTTTCTCTCTTCACCAAATTTTTCCTTCTGCACATATACCACCCAGTATTGCCTGGCTTGCTGTATCTCCTTACTGTTCAGAATTCCTTCCCTTCTTGTTTCTCCCTTAATGTTGTTGGTAAATCTATATACCCATGCTGTCACTCTTAACAACCTTTTCACACTGCTAATGTCCTCAAGCCTCAATATGGGGTCCTGCTGCATAACTTGACAACTGTTCACAGTGCATTTTCTCATCTCATTCACCCATTCTTCTTCAGCCTGGTATTCTCCTACAACAGGCTGATTAGAAGGCCAGTTTTCACTTCCAAGTTTTAGCCACTCTGGCTCATTCCTCCACAAACTTGAGTGTGCAAGAGCTTTCACTGAAATTCCTCGTGTTGGTAAATCAGCTGGGTTTTGGGTGCCTGGACAATGCTTCCATTGCTTTGGATCTGTGTGTGCTTGAATTTCCTCCACCCTATTGGCAACAAATGGTTTCCATTTTCTTGCCTGGCTTCTTAACCAGTGCCAAACTATAGTGGAGTCTGTCCAATAATAGCTTGGAATTTCACAAAGGCCCAAAGACTTTTGCACTGTAACTGCAAGCCGACTGGCAATAACTACACCCACCAATTCCAACCTTGGAATAGAAAGCCTTTTGAAAGATGCTACTCTGCTCTTTGCAGCAACCACCCTGCAACTTACTTCCTCTTCGAATGTGCCTCTTATATAAATGCAAGTTGCATAGGCTTCTTCACTTGCATCACAAAAGATGTGCGGCTCCAAATTATCTGGACTATTGTTCAACTCTCCAAAATACCATCTTGGGATTTCAATGTCTCCAAGATGTGCCAATTCTTTGAACCAATATTTCCACTTTACCACCATATAATCGGGTAAATCTTGGCCCCAACCAAGTCCAATTTCCCAGAGGCTCTGAAACCAAATTTTTCACAAATGGAGCTAGGAATCCAAGAGGATCAAAGACCTTCGAAGCCAAACTAAGAACTGTACGTTTTGTCCACCTTGTCTCATTCTCAGCCAGCTCTACTAAAGAGTTCCCATTGAAGGTAAACAAATCCTCTTCTTGCTGCCAAACAATGCCTAGCACCTTTGTGTCTATTGCCCACAACTCCTTAATACCAGAATCCTCAATACTTCCTGCTGTATCAGGTCCTACACAGGACTGACTCATAAACTGTTGTAATTGAGAATGATTGGTCTGCCATTTTCTAAGCTCTAGCCTCCATGAATATCTGTTTAGCCATTTCTGTATTATCCACTGAACACAGCAAATCATCAACATAAAATTTTTTCCTTATGTGTTCAATAGTGTTATGATAGACTTCAGAGTATTTCCTAAAATGGTACTGCATAGTAGCTGCCAACAGAAATGGACTAGAGCTGAGGCCAAACAACACTGACTGCGTTCTATATGCTTGAACCTTCGGTTTGTTTTCCAACAAGTTTTTCGTATCCACCCACAGATATTTTACTGCATCTCTGTCCTCTGGTTTTAATTTTATCCTCAAAAAGGCTTGCTACACATCTGCAGTCAATGCTACTCTACCAAACCTGAATCTCAGTAACAAGGAAAATAAATCTGCATTTAAATTTGGCCCAGCATCCAAACAGTCATTCAAGGACACACCACCTTTGTCCTTGGCTGAGCCATCAAAAACTACCCTCAGTTTGGTGGTAGTTTTGTCTCGCCGTACCACTGCATGGTGTGGCAGATAATGTGCCTCCTGGCTCACTAGCTCACCTTGCACCCTTTCAGCATAGCCCTCCTTTACATAGCTTAGGATGGCCTCATTGTATTCATTTAACAAATCCTCATTTTTTCTTAGCCTGTGCAAAGAAGTCTCCAACCTCCTATTAGCTAGCTGAAGGTTTGAGCTGGGTTTGCAAGAATCCTTCCAAGGGAGGACAACTTCGTAGCAACCATCTCTAAACCCAATACCTTTTTCAAATTGCTCTAAAACATCACTGTTCACTGTACGCGCCTGCTTCTCCTGTTTGTCCTTTATGCCAATGGATTCAAGTTCCTAAAAGGCTTTCAAATGCCTTTCCAAACCATGGCTGTTCTCCTCAATCTTAACAAAAAGAGCTTTAACCTCCATTTCATTGCAAAAGCTACCATGTAGCATCCAGCCTAGCTTACTTTCAATAGCTACTGGACCTCGAAATGTGCGGACAATGTTACCAGTGATGAATTCCTCAATAATAGTCAACTCCAATCAAAAGACTAATATCTTCTGTTCCTTCAAACTTATTATTGCCGAAATTAATTCCTTTAACTTGCAATTCTTGAATACATACCATATTTAAACAAGTAGTGGCTGGAGTACAAAGTTCCTCAATCTCTACAGCTTGGACCTTGATCGTGGGACCTTGTGGTAACAATCCCTTAACCAGAACTTCTACCTTCTTAACTTTGGTTCGGTTTTGAACGGAACCCCCAAACCCATAAATTCTTAAATTTTCCCTCTTAAGTTCTTTAAACTTCAATAGTGGAAATTCTGGTCTTAATAAAGCTACACTGGCTACCACTATCAAACAACACTCTTACACTAGCTTCTCTATCATTCCCAATTAATAATGCTGCAGCTGTTTGCGATAATCCCCCTTTACTTTTACTCCCTTTCAAAGCAGTGGCATGTGCCACTGATGTCTCGACTTCTGGGATAGGCCTACTAGGAGTGTTTTCACACAATAATGGCTGATGACATTTTTTGCACAAAATTTTAAACTTACAAAATTTTGCTCTGTGACCTTTCAAAAAACATCTAAAACATGCTGTGGACTTACAGTAGTTACCCTGTCCTTTCTCTCCTCAACAGGTAAAGCCTCAGCCAACTCACATTTATATGACTTATGGTTGCCTTCGCAAAATATGCATTCCTTGCTTCCCTTTAATTTATTCTCAGAGGATGCATGTAGAGCTGACACTGTACCTGGGCTATTCCTTTTTGTAGAAACTTTGGTGCTGAGCCTGCCTTTGTCCCCTTGTTTAACATCCCACTGTGCAAACTCAATTCCCTCTCGTCTTGCTAATTCTGTGCCTAAAAGACTTAACATCTGCTGAAGGGGGATGTACACATGTTCTGTAGAGTGTCCCCTACTTAATTCAAGTAAAATTGAGCTAGGCAATTTAGACTCCAGTATAGTAACCAACATTACACCATACCTTTCCATTCCTACACCCAAGTTGTCCAGGGACCTAGTTCTAACTTCAAATTCATCATATAACTGCCGTAACTCCTTGACACTATTGGGATTATTAACAGGAGGTATAACTAAAAGTTCACGGAGGTGGCTTTTAATTAAGATCTCTGGCTTACCAAACCGTTTCTTTAATACCGTGTGACCACAAAAATTGTCCCTGTTTTTAATCGCTTATTACTCAGTCATTATTGCAGCTTCACAAATTAAATAAAAAGCATTCGAAAGAGAACATTTTAAAGTTTTATTTAATTTTTTCGATATCCTGGATACGAAATCAGTATTTATAAAAAAATGACAGTTTTATCCACCACAATCATGGGTTATTTGTCGGACATGCAACGTGTTTTCATCGCAGAAGAGATGATCAAACATGGCTCGGTAGTTGCCACCCAACGGTCTTTCAGACGACAATACGGTCAGCAAAGGACCATAGATCCTAAAACGATTCGCAGGATTTTCGAAAAATGGAAACATCACGGCTCAATCAAGAACATGCATAAAGGCAACTCTGGGCGCAGCAAAGGTGTGCGAACCGCTGAAAACATTGATTCAGTCGCAAATCAGCTTGAAACGGACAACAAGAAATCTGTGAGACGACTATCAGCTGTGACAGGAATCAAACGGGAGAGCATTCGGAAAATAATCACGTTGGATTTGAGAATGAAGTCATTCAAAATTATGTGTTTGCAACAGCTTAGCGAGCAAGACTACCAGCGTCGTTTGATGTTTTGTGAACGCATTGAAACAATAATTGAGCAAAACCAGATAAGATTAAGTGACATAATATTCAGTGATGAATGCCACATCTATCTCAATGGGTTCATCAACAGACAGAATTACCGGTGTTGGTCACAAAACAAGCCAAATATACACTTAGAGAAACCTCTGCATTCACCAAAAGTTACTGTCTGGTGTGGTTTGAGTAGCAGCAAGGTTTATGGTCCTTACTTTTTTGAGGACCCAGAGACAAGGAGACCGCTTTCAGTAACTTCAGAAAGATATGTAGAAATGCTGAACACTGTTTTTGAACAAGAAAACTGCAGTAACAAGTGGTTTCAGCAAGACGGAGCAACAGCCCACACAACTAGGCAATCACTGGAATGTTTAACAAGATTTTTTGAACAAAGATTCATTTCTCATCGCTCGCAGTTTCCCTGGCCCGCAAGATCTCCCGATCTATCACCTATGGACTTTTTTCTCTGGGAATTTGTCAAGGACAAAGTATTCAGGCAAGAGCCATCCTCTATCGAAGAATTAAAGCAAGCGGTGGTAGAGAGTGTACAGTCCATTGAATGCAGCGTTTTGGAAAATGTAATAAATAACTTCCTTTCCCGTTGTGTGAAATGTAAGAATATCCAGGGACGTCACTTTGAACACATGTAGAATAAATTAAAACTTTAAAATGTTCTCTTTCGAATGCTTTTTATTTCATTTGTGAAGCTGCAATAATGACTGAGTAATAAGCGATTAAAAACAGGGACAATTTTTGTGGTATATCCCAAGCCACATTATAATTAGCCTCTGTTAATGCTAATCCTACTATTGTCTTTGCTGCCTCCCCTTCCAAGAGGGACTGCAAATAATTAAATTTCTCCACCGCACTTAACACTTGACTAGAATGAACTGCTGATTGAAAACTATCTGCCCATCCTTGCCATTCCTGAATACTCCCAGAAAATGTTTTGAGTACAAGCCATGGCAATTGAACTGCAGATCTGTTAACTTAACTTCACAAACACCATTTGTTGAGGGCTGTGTTTCATTATTAGACCTGGTCTCTAACTGTACTGAGCTGCTAAACTTTGTTGTTCTGTGACATGCTTTAATTATGTCATCAATAATCTCTTCAAAGTAAATTACGTCATTTTCTATTTCATCCTCTTCTATAACTACTAATTAATGACTCAGAAATCTGGCAGGCTATTCATAAGTTAGATGATAACAAAAGTTGTAGCCTAGATGGCATACAAGCGGAACATTTAAAATGTTGTAGCCCTCGTATAATACCTATGCTGCAATGTGTTTCACAAGCTGTATGATACATGGGTACTTGCCACAGTCCATTTTGTCCGTTCTAGTGTTGCCAGTTGTTAAAAATAAGAATAATTATTGGCCAATAGCACTTGCCAGTATACTTTCTAAAGTGCTAGAATATGTCATTTATAATAGGATAAGCACTTACTTACAGACTTCTGACAATCAATTTGGCTTTAGAGTGAAACATGCAGTGGTGTAGTGCTGTGGGAACGCGTGGGAACGGCGTTCCCTTACTTTTTTTGGTAGACGGAACGGCGTTCCCTCACTATTTCAAATAAATCCGAACTTACAAATCTCTAACGTCATGAAATTTTAATTCCCACCCCTAGAAGAAATATGTGAAAGAATCATTAACTGTTTCGTTTCTTTTAGCTTCGACTGAGGCAATGCTAGCCTATAAAGATCTGGTGAAACAGTCACCACGGCGTACCAGTTGTTAACTTTTTTTTAGTTAATCATTCCAGTTGTTAGCTATTTTTATTGATCGTACTGGATGTCGTATATCTAATGACACTGGAAATACTGCATCTTCAACCTTGGAATATATCCTAATATCCAATGCATATGACCTCAAAATATCCCTGAAATTGGTCAGATTTCAAAAGATTTCCCGGGGGGCTTACAGTGCCCCCCGGACCCCCAGCTGTATGGGCTCGCTGCGCTCGCCATTGTCACCCCCGCATCTGAGTAACACTTTCAAAATGCGTTCCCCCTCTTCTTTATTTAGCACTACACCACTGGAAACATGGAATTGATATGTGTATTTATATGCTAAAGAAAGCCGTCCTAAAATACAAGATGTCAAGTAGCAATGTATATTCCTGTTTTCTGGATGCATGAAAAGCATTTGATAGAGTTAACCATCACAAACTTTTCAAGTAACTCTTGTGTCGAGGGGTACCTAAATATATACTTAGGATACTTGCATTCTGGTATACAGAATAGACCATGTTTGTAAAATGAAAAGCAGTGTATCACCAGGTTTTAAGGTGACTAATGGTGTTAGGCAAGGAGGTACATTATCACCCTATCTTTTCTGTATGTACATGGATGACCTTACCAATGAACTAAAAACTGCACGTACTGGCTGTCATTGGAAAGGAAAAAATTAATCATTTAATGTATGCTGATGACCTTGTTCTTCTGTCACCCTCTCCCCATGGGCTGAGAGTACTATTAGAGGTATGTGAACAATATGGTATAAAAAATGACATCACCTATAATGGGGCAAAGAGCTGTATTTTGAGTTTTAGGTGTAATCTACTGAAACATGTATCATGTGGGTTTTTTGAAATGAATGGTCAGACTATACCTGTCAAAGACACATGTAAATACTTAGGTCATGTAATTACTCACGAGCTGCGAGATGAACTTGATATTGAGAGGCAACGTAAAAAGCTGTATGTACAGGGTAACATGCTAGCAAGGAAATTTGGTATGTGTTCAGAATCAGTTAAAATGTATCCAGTGGTGTAGTGCTGTGGGAACACGTGGGAACGGCGTTCCCTTACTTTTTTTGGTAGACGGAACGGCGTTCCCTCACTATTTCAAATAAATCCGAACTTACAAATCTCTAACGTCATGAAATTTTAATTCCCACCCCTAGAAGAAATATAAGAAAGAATCATTAACTGTTTCATTTCTTTTAGCTTCGACTGAGGCAATGCTAGCCTATAAAGATCTGATGAAACAGTCACCACGGCGTACCAGTTGTTAACTTTTTTTTAGTTAATCATTCCAGTTGTTAGCTATTTTTATTGATCGTACTGGATGTCGTATATCTAATGACACTGGAAATACTGCATCTTCAACCTTGGAATATATCCTAATATCCAGTGCATATGACCTCAAAATATCCCTGAAATTGGTCAGATTTCAAAAGATTTCCCGGGGGGCTTACAGTGCCCCGGACCCCCAGCTGTATGGGCTCGCCGCGCTCGCCATTGTCCCCCCCGCATCTGAGTAACACTTTCAAAATGCGTTCCCTCACTTCTTTATTTAGCACTACACCACTGAATGTATCTGTTTAGAACTTACTGTACTGCATTGTATACATCCCATCTGTGGTGGAACTATACAAAAACTGCTAGGAATAAACTCTCTGTTGATTATAATAATATTTTTCGTATGCTATGTAGGGAACCAAAATGGTGCAGTGCCAGTTTTATGTTTACTACGCGTAACCTACCTACCAGCCAAATGTTAACCCCAGAAGAATATATATAATTTCATTACGAGGGTCCAAAACAGCTCTAATATGTTATTGTACAATGTCCTGTCTTCAGACGCTGTGTACCTCTCACCTATATGACAGTCTTGGTTCAGACAACTGCTGGTTTACAATACCTTATTTTTGTAATGTAGCAAAAATTATATATATATATATATATATATATATATATATATAATATATATGCATATTAAGTTGTTATAATAAGTGTTATTGCAAGTGGCTATGTTATAATAAGTGTTATAAGATATCTCAGGTAATAACAATATACATAAAATTGTCAGATAATTAATCAAATAATATGCCAGTATACTAGGTTAAGTGGCTATGTTGGCCTTATTTTTATATTATTTTTGTATTAAGTTCAATTTATACGTAAGATTGTACTTGTATGTTAGGTTAAGTGGCTATGGATTGTGAATGATCCGCAATAAAAATGTTTTGTTTGTTTGTTTGTATAAAAGCCTCAATTTTAACATTTACTTCGCTTAGAGCAACCTTTTTAGTTTCTAATATGGAAAGCTGCGCAGTCACTAAGCTTAAATCCTCTTGTCTATGGCAGAATCTATAGTGGCAATAACCTTTGTAGGCGCTTCTCCTTCAGTGGCGTTATTTGGGGTAGGCAGAGGGGGGCCCTAACACTTTGCTTGGCCCCCCTCAAAAAAAAAGACTACAAAGTCTAGTTATTATTAAATCCCCCAGTAAATTAAAGTTGATGAACTCGTAGATTGTTTTGCTCGAATGAAGCATCGACGGTTTCCTCTAATGTAACTATATTAACATAGATGTAAAGTAGCTTGTCATAACATATTAAATGTATACTCTACCAGTGATGTTTCATTACCATAATCACAGATCAGTGAATATACAGTTTGCTGAAAACATAGGCATAGTGCATACATATTTATGTAATTAAGCTTTTGAACAAAATTTTTTAATCAAATATCAATAAACAGTAAATGTTATATACCTTACCTTACCTTAAAGCGCTTCTGCCTCAAGGGTGCGCTGCTCCCACGAAGTCCACTCAGCGCCTCCTGAGGCGGGGCCACGACGGGGTCGCCACCCTTCTTTTCTCTTGCTCCTGCCATACGATTTGGTCCCCTATTGAATTTGTGGGGGCTGGTCTGGCAGAGGAATACCCTGACACTGTGTCCAAGTGTTTTTTAAAAGTATCTACTGGGACTGCACTTATATCTCTAAGGTACTGAGGCAAGGAGTTAAACAGGCGAGAACCCTGCCTAGAGATACTATTATATTGAAGGGTTTGAATCCTTCTCAGACTGTTTGGTGGGAGGTGATATTTTTTACACATTCTGCCAGTTCTTGTTAAGGTGGGCACAATTGGTTCAGTATTGGGGGCAACTAAAAGCCCTTCTAGAATTTTCCAGGTGTAGATTAGGATGTATCTCTCAAACCTTCTCTCTATGGAATAAAGGTTGAGGCCTCTAAGCCTATCCCAGTAGTTTAATTTGTTTTTACTCACCTGTTGCCCATCAGGTTGTTTAATATACGAGGTAAAGGTTCTTTGTAGGCCCTCAATTTTTTGCAATTCATTCTGTTTGTGGGGAAACCATAATTGAGAGCAGTAGTCAATGCGTGGAAGGACAAGTGATTTCCACAGGGTAAGCATGGTCATACTGTCCCTAGTTCTGAATGTCCTCAGTATATATCCTATTAGTTGTTTGCATGATGAGGTTACTTTGTCAATGTGCCTGTTGAATGTTGCATCTTCAGATAATATAATCCCTAGATCCCTAACATGATCAGTTTGTGCAATATCTTTTCCTGTGGGTCCAGTGATATATATATATCAGGTTCTTGACCCCCACTAAGAAAAATCTGAAACGACGCCACTGTTCTCCTTTTTCTAAACCTGTTCAATTCAGCTGCACTCATCTTCAATGCAAACAACAATTGGGCTCAATGCCAAATAAGCTGAATTGGCGAAAATACTTCACCAAACTGATCAAACTCAAAATTTGCCCTTTTTAAAAAAAAAAAACTTAATTGCTTGGTTGGGGTACTGACCAACCACCAATATGGAATGCCAAATTTTCCACCCAAGTAACTAGCGCACTGAAGTCTGCAACCTTCGCCTACGAACAATAAAAGCAAAATTAACCAAACCGGTAAAAATGTAGGCCCAAAACAACGACAGACTAGCCGCCAAGTTTTGCAATTGGACGACTAAACTTTCTACCCTGGGACCTTAACTCAGTTATGCTCAACCCGTCCAGGCCTAACTTAGGCTACAATTTGCACAATCAGAACTTTGCCGAAAAATAGTCACCGTCTCAGTTTTGGGCTAGAATCCGGCTAGAAGGACCATGTTATTTTTATTTATCTTGATCGGGTTCAGAATCCCAGCCGAGCTCCGAACGTCCAAGTCTGAGGGGCTACTTCAACCTACAGCCTAAGTTAAGCTAGGCTAAACAAACTTACGGACTTGGAGGTCCTATTAGGTCCTACCTCAGGGTTGCTGACTCGATGTGGGCCTACCTTAGGCCTCACTTGCATAAAATTAAGGAAAAAACAAAAGGGGCACTATTTATGGTCTTCTTTCTCAACCTTGCAACAACAACACAACCTGCACGATGCAACAATCTTGTATCTAAACAACCAAACTTAATTGCAAGAGAGCTCTCTATAAGACCATGCCCTGTAAAAGCCGCATTCAACAAACGAGTAGAAAGGACGCGCCAGTGCCCCCCAAAATATGATGCCACAAGAGCCCAAAAACGCTTGCTCTAAGTTAAGTGAATTTTTCACTAACCTTACAATTATGAAATGGATATATATATATATATATATATATATATATATATATATATATATATATATATATACACCTTAACTTAATATATACAAGCAATGCTGCATCAATAGGAAAATAGTTTTTTCTGGTGTATTTCATGCTGTTGCAATTGATTCTGGCCTTTTTAGCCTACAATTTCCCTCTTCTTCAAAGCCCTGTCCACTTTCGGGAATCCAAATTGTTGGTAGTGTGGGGTAGGGGATATCCATGACGGTGCAGTTTGGGTGGATGTTTTCTACTGAATCTTTACCATAAATAGGTTTAAATAAGTTATTTTACAAAATTGAACTGGAAAAATAAAAATAATTTATACATAGGCTAGGTACAGAAACTAGGCTTACAATGAAATTTTTTCTCTTGGCAAGATTAGTCTAAATATATTTTGTATTTTAGTTTTTATATTTTGTTTAGTTATTATTATGATAGTTAATTATAAGTAGTTAATTAGGCTATAATTTTCGTTTTCCGAAAATAGCTAGTGTGAATCGAGTAAACCTAAAGCCTACTCCAGGTAGATAGAGGTAGGTAGGCTTTGGTATAACTCACATTGCTGAATATGACTTATCCATAAATCGGGAAAGTTTCTGCCGAATGCGGTTCTGTGGATCGTTGGATGTATCGTTGCGAGCGGTGACTGAATCTCTAGATATGATTGGGCTAAGCTGATCTCGCTTTTTTAGTCATATGCTAGAGTAACAGACTGGAAATTGTGTCAGTATTTTAGAAGTAGGTTCTATTATAGAAAGTAGGAGTTTAGCTTAAGTTTAGAAATTTAATTGGAATGTCGGCAAAGTCCTATGGATTGTATCGTAATCATGGATCGTTGTAAATGGGGAATTTGAAATAGTGCATTTAGAAAATAGTTAAATATTTCTTAGCTGAGAGTAAGCTAGAAGTTTTAATTCATAGAATTATGAGTGAAAATGAACAAACTCATATAGGCCTAAGTTAGGTTTGTAAATTTTTGTGGAATTAGAATTTAAGATAAAAACTTTCCAGGGCCTATTTTTTTTTTTTGTAAAGTCAATTTATCCAGTATTAAGTTAGGACTAATGTTGTAATAAGATATTTTGGTAAATGTACAGTATTACACCCGTCTCCCTTTCGAGGTGAAATTTATGTTTTTCCTATGGTTTTTGATGTGTTTTGAACGAATCTGACCTTCAAAACCGTCGGAAATGACTCGTTTTTGAGATAACCCCCCTCCCCCCAGCCAGCAATCGAAAACGAGTCATTTCCAACGGTTTTGTAGGTCAGATTCGTTTAAAACATCAAAAACCATAGGAAAAACAAATTTCACCTTCAAAATTGACCTATCCTGACCTGACCTATCCTGACCTGACCTATCCTGACCTGACCTATCCTGACCTGACCTATCCTGACCTAACCTATCCTGACCTAACCTATCCTGACCTAACCTATCCTGACCTAACCTATCCTAACCTATCCTGACCTGACCTATCCTGACCTGACCTGACCTATCCTGACCTGACCTAAATCACTTATAGTCTTGTAGGCAGCCCAGGAATCACTATAAATCACAGAGCCAGGCCTAATGTACTTCTGAATGAGTGGAATGAGTGTTCCATTCCGGTACGAAAGTAATTCAAATTCGAAATGGATGGAGCGCACTGATTGGGCAGACATGTAACGAATGCACAAACAAACACACAAACGAACGTACGAACACACACTAGATACACACCTAAAAAATATTTATATATCGAAAACGAAGCATTTGCGACGGAAACGCTATAGAAGGAAAGTGTCTTAGAATTAAAAAATCTACTTAATGAACATATAATAATTGCTGGATATTAGACGGGTGTAATAGTAGAATAATACCGATATTTTATTATTATTTAAAGGCCAGTATGAGAAGTGTGCAGAAATAATGCACCGATTCTAAAACGATGAGTGAAATGACTTCCAAATTCTATAGAAAGCAGGAAAAGTGATGGTAATTATGCAGTAAATGCCATGATCTGCATTTCTAGCAAACAATATATTGTGTAATTTGATGTGCTTTATTTGTTGGGCAAATGTTCCAAAAGGGAACCTAAGCAATCCAACTGGTTGATGTATTTTATGAAAATTTATATTTTAATCATATTTTAAGAAATTTGCATAACAAGTGAAGCTTAGATTTGAATAAAGCATATCAAATTACACTAGGAAAATATATTTCTTTCTAAAAATGTAGGTTATGACATTTATTGCATTTTAACCAAAGTGACTCAGTTTCTATTTGATAATACGGTAATTATTCGTTTTTTGACCCACTCTTTTTATAATGAGAGCAAACTTTTCTGGTCAATTTTGAGGTGTTCTGCACGAATCTGCCATCTGTTTCCTGTGCAAATACGTAGTTTTCAAGATATCATCATCTTGAAAACCAGGGTTGTGGAGTCGGTCCAAAATTTTCCGACTCCAACTCCGACTCCACATATTATAAAAATTCGACTCCGACTCCACACATTGTAAAAAATCTAAAAATCCGACTCTGACTCCTCACATTTTAAATATACGACTCCGACTCCTCTAGTGTTTCACTCTATAATTATCATAATAATAAGACATTTCATCACCACCACATGAATCGTCAGGTTACTTTCTAGGATAAGGGAACATTCAAATATTAAGAAGGATATTGACTTGTAGATATTATCATATTAAGGGATTTTTATTTTTTCCAATAATATATATATATATATATGAAAATTATTTCACGAAGGTAACACGTCTAATGACATCCTCAGGAACACTGAGTGTTCCTGAGGATGTCATTAGACGAAAGCGCTTGAGCACCATTTTGTGTTTCCTTTCCTTCGTGGTTTTATTCATCATATATATATATATATATATATATATAATATATATATATATATATAAATGAAAAAGATTCTCTTAAACATAATTAAGGTCTAACCAGTAGTAGTCCTACTTAAAATTGAATAACCCTTCTTAACCTAGTCCAAAATTTTCTGACTCCGACTCCACACATTGTAAAAATTTGACTCCGACTCCGCCCTGAAACGTGCGACTCCACGACTCCGACTCCACGACTCCGACTCCACAACCCTGTTGAAAACTATGCATTTGCACAGGAAATGGATAGCAGTTTCGTACAAAACACCTCAAAATTAACCAGAAAAGTTTGCACTTGTTATTTTTGTTTAAACTAACTAATTTAAACAAAAATATCATGACTTAACCTAACCAATCATCAAGGGCATACAGTTGACCTAACCGGTGTCACATATTGAACTGTACACAAAACATTAGGACTGATCAATTTGTGATGCGTGATCTTTACGGGGGCTCTGCCCCCATACCCCTGAGACCTAAATTATACAAATGATAATGTAATAACATATGCCAACCTTGCATGGGTAGTCCGCTAAATTTCGCATGCCCTTAAACTGAAATGACATATGGTATATTTATTTTTAGGATTTTTTTTACGGCACCTAAAGACCTGGTCTTTTCTTAAAATACAAGCACTATTGCATTTAGGGCAGGTCATGGATGTCTTGATTATTCCGTGATTGAAAAAAAGGTCTAAACTCTTGTCTTCATCGAGGGCAATATGGCGGATCACGTCTTCAAAATCAAATATGCTTAACTGACATGTCATACTTCGTCATAAAAAAACTGAACTGAACAGATGAACAATTGCTAAAAATGATTTACTTGTAAAACAGGACAAATTGAATTACGCAGAAGTAGCCAGAATCGCCAAAAATATGAAATATTCACCAAATAGTCGATATATATATATATATATATATATATATATATATATTGAAAAAAACACCAAAAATAGGAAATATATTTTAATAAAAAAAACTATTTTATACAAATTTGCACAAGATAATATATATATTTTCTTATTCAGTTTTGATTGGTTATTCAATATATATTGCTGTTATAGCTGGGTGTGACTGGGTCAAAAAACAAATAATAATCGATAATACTAATAGGCTAATAGAGTTTTGGGGCTAGTGGCCTACCAGATTTTGGTGGTCCATCCAGTCAGGGTAAGTCACATTCAGATTAGGTTACATTATGGTAGGTTAGGTGGTCATTTTAGATTGGTTAGTTATTTACCATGTTACCAACCTTTGGCCAATCAAGGCCTCCAAAAAAATGGGTGCCTCTGAAGTGCAGTATTCACTTACTACTAATCTATAAAATAGTGAATCCAGATATGAAACTAGGTCCTGAATATTTTAGCTTGAAAACTGATGTACCATTTACATTACATTACATTTGGAAAATGAAACCATTTGTGCTGATCAAGATTATCCAAGTCATAAGTTATAATTTATAATAAAATTTTGCAAAATGTCAGTTTTAAGTCAACTAATTAACAAAACTAATTACAGAACTACCAAAGTAGCCTACATAATGGTATTTTTTACAAGAGTACATTACAGGCTTTTGAGGAATTTTGAAATTTTAGGTGAGGTTATATATTAAAACTATGTTTTTCCGATTGTTTTTGTTGTTTGAATGAAATTAACTTTCATTCAAACCGCATCAAAAACCATCAGAAAAACATAGTTTTGATTTACAAAGCCTGTAATGTACACTTGTAAAAATTTACCTACATAACCAGGTAAAATATACACTATTTATAGAGGTAGGGGGTAGAGGGGGCTCTGAGGGTCATGTGCTCAGATTTGAGTGATCATAGGCTCAAATGACAGCTTTTCATGCCAATAACACGATTCAAGCAAAAAAAATTGGTTTTGGCTTATATAAAAATTGCACTCAAATTTACTCGAAAACCACCATTTTTTAGTATGTTTGCAATTTTATAGCTAAACCGCTTCAAAACTAAGTCTTATAACATAAAAACTTATTTAATAACATATTATTGAATGTTCTGCTGCTCTTCACACGAGATATTAACCTTTGTACATTTCTATATTTCAGATAATTTACATAGTATTTATTCTATCTTTTTTGTTTAGAATACAGAAATTGGTGATTGTTTTACTTTTAGCACTTTTTGTGAAATAATGTGATAAAAGTTTCGAAAAGCAACGCTTTAAAATCAGCTGATCAGTAGCAACCACGCCTAGCAATGGCACAAAAGCTAGTGTTCATTTTTGGTGACAAGCTACCTACTTGGTATGATGCAGCAATCGCAATATTTTCAGAGGCGACACAACCAAAAAGCTCAAAAATGTAAGTTTTTGAAGTCTATATGGTCTTACAACGTAAGTGCAATATTGATATGTTAATAACTAAAGCTCATGACTGTCTTTTTTATTGTAGGAGTGCAACAATTCATGCATGCAGTGTAGCTCTACAAATCTGGATCAAGTCATTTGGTGAAGAACATGTTCTGACTATAAATTCTATTAAAAGAAAACTGACAAAATTGGTTGAGATTTATCACTCACAAGTCTACATCCGAGGTACATTCTATTTTCCTTTCTTATGTTTCGCTGGTAATAAAGTAGGATCACTTCATCACTATATTACCGTAGTATTAATTATTATTTGTTTTTATAGCCATCGCAAAAAAGAAGAAAAATCTGGGTCCAAGTGAACCTAAATCCTGTGCGACAACTAAATAAAGCGTGGAGAAGTTTCACACCTAAAGCAGGATCTGGTGAGAAATTTAACAATGTGTAGTAAATAAGCCTAGTTTATCTATTTCTATACAAACATACTTACACCATCATTCTATTTCGCAGGGATATGTCCAGATAGCCTTTTGGACATTGGAAAACAAACTGAAGAACTTACTGGCGATGAAAAAGCATTCTATGAAGATCAAAAATCCACTCGAATAGCATGAATCAGTGAAGAAATTGACATTGAATACATACAGGAAAAGGCTCAATTACACATGGCACAATTAGAACAAGAACAAAGGGTAGCAGCTGAGATTGATTTTGCAATGGCTGATGTTCATTCGAATGAGGATGACCAAGATGACAATCACTCACCTTCAGCTGGAACTTATCAAAGTTTGAATCGTTCTGGGCTAGTTCGTTCAACCATGACAATGGTTTCAGCCACCACACAAACAGATGACATATTTATGAATCAACCAAAACAGGAAAAATATTAAAGTGTGCACAGATGAAATCAAATCTACGTGTGCTAACCTATCTACAATGTGTGGAATTTCAGTTGAAACTTCTCGACTTGCTGTACAAATTGTTTGCAAGTATTTGTATAATCATGAGCTGTATTTAAGTAATCCAACAGAAGATGTTTCCATGGAAAGTGTAGATACGCTTGAAGATGGTCAAGAACCACCAGAAAAGAAGTCTCGTATACCCTTAACTGTTTCAGAATAGAAGAACTATTTGTATGTGATCCCTTCCGCCAGAACAATATCAGATTACAAGCAAATGCAAGCATCGCAAGTTGAAAGAGATGCTTCAATGTATCTACTTAACAAACCTTTGTCTGTTAAGTCAGTACTTCATTATGATACAACATCCCGAAACAGCATTGATGGTGAATGGCTGGCCATTTTGTTGAACTTCTCTGATGGTACTGAGTTTGTGCTAAGACCAATGTTCTTTGCCTATGAAGATCATCAGCAAATTTCCGACTTACTAATCAAAAGCCTGACATGACTGGCAAATGCAGCATCAATCGAGACTGATAGGGAAGTGACAATAAACAATCTGTGGGAAAAAATTGACTCATTTATGACTGATGCTGTTGCAAAAAACTTGAGGATCACCGAATGCATTGCAGCAGCGATTCAGAGCAACTATCAGCCCATCCATCTTCTATGCAAGAGCCACACTGTGGAAAAACTTGATGCGACAAATTTGGATGTACTCAGCAAGATTGAGGTCTCTGTGAAACAGAGAGACATTTGAGAACATCAATCCTTCGCTGAAATCATAAGAATGGTGTGCTTTTAATTTGCATTTTCTGTCAATAAATGATTGGAAAACCACAAAATGTCTGGATTTTGAGCTCGAACAGGCCAATTTTTCTCCAAAATCACTCAAGCGTGACTAAAATTCTAGCATAAATTTATCAAAAATATAATACAAATGACAATTCTATTTGCTACCAAAGATATATATCAAGAACTCTAATCATTCCCAAGCACACAGTGAGTATTTCCAAAAATCATAATTTTGACCCCCCTAATGCTGTTTTGACGCTAAAAATCAGTAAATTGTGGTGCAATTTTTGTATACACAATTTTCAGCAAAAAACCTTTTCAAAATTTCATATTCATGTATTTTCACACAAAATGAGGCTATGATCACTTGTTTTCGACAACATGCCATTTTACCCCCTACTTCTACTATTTATAAATGTACGGTACTTTCATTCATGAAAGTGTCTAATTTTTCCTTAAAACTTAAGGAGCTACTATATTTACCACATCACATGGCAAGTCATTTCAAAAATTTACTATTTTCTGAGGAGGAGGAGGAGGAGGAGGAGGAGGAGGACCTTCATGAAATGAAGAATTATTGCACAGAATATTGGAGAGGTATGACTAAAAAAAGTGTTTGTAGACCCAACCTTACAAGTCAGTTTTCAAGTTTTCTTATTATGTCATTGAGTTCTTCTATCAGACTCTAGTAAGAAAAAGCTACATTTAAACTGTTCAAACCTAAAAACATTTTGAACATCTGTATCGTATCTCCCCTCAATGTCTCTCAAAACTAAATATGCCCAATTCCTTCAATCTTTTATTACATTCCAATCTTCAGCTAGGAATAAGCTTGGTTGACCAATGTTGCACACCTTCAAACATATCTATATCAGGGATGTACATTCAGGTGTGTGGCGCACACCCACAAAAGCTATAAAATAATTATTTTAAAAAAATTAATAAATAAATGATTAAATCTTTTATACTAAATAATATTTAATAAAAATAAAAGGTCATGATAATTTTGCATGCATTAATACACAGTATTAACCTTCATTGTTGCTTCTAGTATGTTCTATTCACTGCTCATATGTCATTGAGCTAAACCTTTCTCGCACACTTTAAGGAGGAGGGATAGAAGTGAGGACAGGCAGGAGATGGGGGAGATGAAAGGGAGTGTTAGGGAATAGTGGGGGTTATTACTGACAAGTTGAGTGGAGTGGCAGTACCACACAGCTTGCCATTTGGTGTTCATGCATTTTGCAGTGTCATTCAATAATATAGCCTATTTTTGTTACTTGTGCACCACATAAAGAGAATTGGATTTGCATGATTCATTAATTTTTAACAAATCACTATTGTTTGTATGTTTAACTTTCCAATTCTTAATGCATTTCTACAGTAGTTTTTTTTCTCTTCACACACACACACACACACACACACACACACACACACACACACACACACACACACACTGCCATTTAAAAGCATGCCATTTATTATATATAACTTAAATTTTAGGCTTTAGGCACCTTTATAATATTCAGCACACCCTGTTTTGTTAACCACCATATGCCACTGATCTATATCATGCCTATGGTTAGGGGACCAGGCTTGAATACTGTATTCAAAGTGAGGTGTAACATAAGAATTATATAATCTACAGATGACTTACTTTTGTAACTACATTCCTCTTAATAATACCTAACATTTTATTTGTCTTATTTCTAGCCCCCTGAGCACTGCTTAGAAAATTTTAGGTCACTACTAACTATAATGCAAAGATGTTTTTTCTGACTAGCATCATCTAATATATTTGATAATATATTTGTAAATAGCAATGCCCTCGTAAATTCTGGAATTATAACCACTAACATCAGTGATCATTTTCCTACTTACGCTATATTCAATAACATTGTTCAGGTTGCGAGCAAAACAACTATTGATTACAGAGTACAGTAGACTCGCAACTTATGCAGATTTTTCTTAGTGGTTTCAACTATACGCGGGTTATAATTTTACAATTTCCAATTTCAGAAAATATAAATCCAAATTTCAAGAAATATAAATAAAAAATATAAAATAAAAATAAAAAAAATATAAAATAAAAATTTTTAATTTTAATATTATAATATGTACAGTAATTGAAAATATAAAAAATAGGTGGTGCCATCCCATGATCCCACTTCTGTCTGTCTCATTTCCCGCGCGTGTATCATCGGAGTAACAGGTGCCTTGTATGTGTCAATTTAGTGCACTTAAACCTCTTTCATACTCGTTCACAATGCCCAAACACAAGCCAACCTCTGGCTCTGGTCCTCCAGTGAAGAAACAACGCTCTGTGATGACCCTGGAAGAAAAAGTGGCTGTGCTACTTATTAAAAGGTGGCATGTCGATTGCCACTGTGGCACGGAGGTACAGGCAAAACAAATCAAGTGTGAGATCAATCAAGATTCGAGAGAGGGAAATTCGTGAAACTGTGTCTACAAGTGCCTCATTTACTGCTGCTAAGGTGACTAGCCAGGTTAGAGATGTAACTCTAATGAAGGTGGAGAAGGCATTAAACATCTGGGTGGAGGATATGAACCAGAAACGTGTCCCCCATTGATGGCAACATGCTCAGGGAGAAGGCACTGAGTCTTTATGCACAGTTTAAATCTGAGGTTCCTGAGAGAGCGAAGCATCCGCCAGCTCTGAGAAGAATTTTAAAGCCAGTGCAGGTTGGCTCAACAGTTTCAGGAAGCATTTCAACCTGAAAAATATTAAAATCACTGGCGAATCGGCATTGGCGGATGAGGCAGCTGCATGTGTGTTCCCAGAAGAATTCAGGAAATTGGTTGAGGAAAATGGATATCTTCCAGAGCAGGTCTTCAACACTGACAAAACAGGTTGGTTTTAGGGGTGTGCCGGATAGTATTTTTTACTATCCGGCCGGATACTGGATAGCCGGATAATAAAAAAAAATATCCGGCCGGATACTGGATATCATCATTCAAATAATTCATAATTTTTTATATATTATTATTTAGCTATTACTTGACTAATTGACTATACTATCAAATTTTAATCACTATTTGATGTAAATTATAGCTATCTTTCAATAACTTTACTAATTACCTATATTTTATCCTTTTCAGGGTTGTTTCATTGCCTAAATCATATAGCTATATAGCTAGTTAGTATTAGTTACAGGCTTACAGCAATATTTTAACATTATTTACCCCCTAAAATGGCTAGTTTTATTTGGAAAATATTTACAATACATGAGACTAATCCAATGATAGCTATTTGCTCCCTATGTTCCAAACAGATTAAAAGGGGATCAGAGAAATTGGGTGCTAGGTGCTATAGCACAAAACCTTTGCACAATCAATGCAAAGATGCTGCATTCAAAAGAATATAAAGAAGTGTCTCAACTTAACAAATCATCTGAAAATCAAAATCAACCTATAGCGACCACCTCAATGGCTCTGAAGGAGAAAAAATTAGTTGCCATGGAAAAGTAACTCACGTTAGAAGAAAGTTTTTCCTTTAAGAAAATATGGGATACAAAAGCTCAAGCTTTACATAAAAAGATAGGATTAATGATGGCATTGGACAACCATCCTTTTAGTTTAGTTGAACAAGATGGCTTTATAGGACTGATGGCCCACGTACAGCCAAGGTATTTGCTACCAAATCGAACATATTTTTCAGAAAAAGTCATACCCAAAATCTATGAAGAACTCAAAGAAATTGTTATGAATAAATTGAAAGAAGGGAAATACATTAGCTTCACTTCCGATATTTGGACCTGCTCTTCAAATGAATCATTCATTTCCTTGTCAGGTCATTGGATCATGAATGACTACACTCATTGTAATGCAGTATTGCATTCAGCTCATTTTTCAGGATCACATACAGGAATTAATATAGCGGACAAATTGCAATCTATGTGGCAATCATGGAATATTGACAGATCAAGGCGTAATATATTGGTCAGAGATGGAGCTTCTAACATAGCTTTGGGATGTGACCTTGCGGAAATACCTTCTGTTCACTGTTCAATTCATTTGCTACAGCTAGTGGTGAATGATGCATTAATGGCTCAATGATCTATAAAAGATCTTTTGGCAAAGTGTCGACGTTTAGTGACACATTTTAACCACTCCCCACTGGCTACTTCTGAATTTAAAGCTCTCCAAACACAACAGGGTCATGTTCCTCTTCTATTGGTACAAGATGTTTTAACGCGCTGGAACTCATCTTATTTGATGCTAGAACATATGGTTAAGTTGAAAAAATCAGTTCAAATATACCTTGCTGATCATAGTGAATTACTTATTTCATCTAATGAGTGGCACTTAATTGAAAATCTTTTAAAGCTTTTACAGCCATTTTTTAAACTCACCCAAGAAATGAGTACAGAATATAGTTTACTCTCTACTGTTTCCCAAACATGTGCGCGCTTGAAAGGTTTCTTTCAAAAATTGGCCAGGATGATCAAGGAGTCCAAACTACAAAAGATGAACTGTTGAAGTCATTGCGGTCACAATTTTTTGCCAATGAAAGCAATGAAAAAAGAAAGTGTCTAAATGTCTTAACAAATTGGAAGTATGCTCTAGCAACTGTCATTGATCCACGATTTAAATTTTTGTTTTTCAAAGGTCAACAAAAGGAAAATATTAAGACATGGTTAATTGAAGAAATAAATGAAATAAACAACCTAGAGAAAATTAGAGATAAATATTTTGAAGAACAGGCTCACAGCAGCGACGATTCTAATTCTTCTTCCTCCTCAACAGGAAGAAAAAAGGCAAAGTTTGATGATGATCCACTCTCTGCTTGTTTCAGGGAACTAACACAAGAAAATTCAGAAAAGATACCTGGTGAGAAAAAGTTTAAAAAAAGCTGCAAGATGGCTTCATTCGCAGAAATAGCAGAGGAAATTGAGCAATATGCAAAAAAACCCATATCAGACAGACGACTATCTCCACTTGAAATTTGGAAAAATGAAGAATCCTTTCCATCAAGAAAATTGCTCTAAAATGGCTAGCGACACCAGCATCTTCAGTTTTCTCACAAAGAATGTGAGGGGAGGTGCTTCTTTTTATCCATCACAATGGACAAAAATTTGATTTAAACTTGTGAATCTAGTGTCTTGAACATAGTATTAATTTTTATTGTTTAATGTGAGTTTTTACTTTTTAAGGTTTTGCTATTTTAATAATTTCACTTACCTTACTGGTATATTTGATTAGGCTATGTTTTATTTTTATATCTCAAATCTTAATAAAAGGTTTCGCTAATTCATATTTTTTCATATTGTAATTTGCAATATATATAAAAATAAAAAATAAAAATAAAAATTAAAAAGTAAGGGAAGCTGGGATCTTAGCTATGCGTCACTTTTAGCTGGACCAAACATTTTGCCTTTTTAGCAGTGTTAATATAGTTACATACTAGTAGTGGTACATTAGGGTGTACCATTTTTGGGTCATTTTCAAAAAGTCAAGGTCCAGGAGTCTAATGTTGTGCCAAATGATGTCCTAAACACGAATTTTACAGGCATTTTCTAATCCGACAAATTTTGAATCCCCCCACCCCCCCTTGAAATTTTGCGCATCCCCTTTTCCTAAAAACCCCATATATCTCAAACACTATCAACTTTATCGAAAATGTTATAGAATAAAAATGATTTAGAATCAAAAGTTCTATTAGAAAAGTTCATCAAAATAGAAATTTACTTAATTTTGAAAATTTTCATTTATTTTTTAAAAATTTAAATTAAAAAATTTTTTTGCTTGCAGTGCCTTCTTAAATAAGGTGTTACCGCCACCTTTGAAGCATCACCCCAATGCAGCTTTGCGGCGATGGGCTTTGTATTTGCTAGTTATAATGCAAATCATAATTAGTTTTTATTATAACTAGCCTATACAAAGTGAGGACAACCTCAAAACTATATATATATAAAATAAAGCTAAAAATTAACACTTTATCTATAGTTGTGAGGTCCCATCGTTTTTTTTTTCCTTTATTCAACACTTTCCTCAAAAAAATAAAAAGAAACAAGTTTCCAAATTAGAAATCATTGATATAAGAGCTTTTTAAACATAAAAATAAGAAAAGACAATTTATGGTATATTTAATAACAAAAAAAAATCAGCCTCTTCTAAATTAAAACAATCTCTGCAAATAAAAATACCTAATCTCTCTGTTAATGAACTATTCTTTACTGAGTTTCATTCTTTTAAGAGTCTCTTTACTAGGATCAGGAATTAGTCTTCTATTCTCTTCCACAATTTGCAAAAGACCTTGAAATTCTTCTTCATTTTGACATTTGTCATGAAAGTCTTGAACCAGCTTGATTCCTCTTTCAGCGGTATCATTGACTACTCTAATAGATGAAAGAATGTTTTTTAGTTTGTTGTAGTCATCGACCTCTTCCCATGTTGATGCTGGTTTCTTTATCCATGAGTCTGGTTTTGACCCACAGCATTGAAATAAATGCCATGAAATTGGACCTACTAGCTGATGAAGCTTTGTGTCTTCCTTTAAAATGGGGAAAACAGGTTGCCCACATACATAATTTTCTGGAACTGGATATTTATTTAAGGATTTTGCGATCTTATCTTTTTCATCATTACTTAGCGATCCAAAGAAACTCAAAGGGACCACTTCCTCCGTCAAATACCAGTAATGATTGGCAAAAGATTTCAAAGCAGCATTTGCAACTTCCCTATCTTCCTTCTTGTAATTCACCAAATCATGATAAAACTTCAGATCATTAGCTGGACTATCTAGTGAATTAGAACATAAAAGCCAGTATTTTCCATAAATTAATGCATTAAATAGACACATTCTCTTTAATTTCTTAATCATGATTCATCATATGATGCTTGGTGGGCAAAAGCATACATTTTATTTGTATACAAAATCATTGCCATCCACCTGGCACGGTGCATTGCACCAGGTTTCCGCCAATGACTGTTTTCTCTGGAAACCTCCTAAAAGCATTAAAGTTGTTTCAGCAACTTCCTTATAGTCATCACGTGGAAAGCAGTCAGATTTTCTTAAACATTGGGTCATAAATTCTACACATTCTTCCTTTAGGCCTCTTTGATACCTTGATTTAACACCAAGAACATTGTATGTAGATTTCGTATTAATTTTCTTCCATTTAGACTCGCGAAATTCTTTGAATAACTCAAACTCAGGAGATTTACTTGGGCCAAAAATGGTTTCATTCACAGCACACAAAACTCTTTCAGCCACATGATGGCGGCATGCTAACCAAATCAATTTCTTTTGCAAAAGTTCTTCAAGTAACTTACAGGAACCTTTCATCCATCCTGAATTGGATGCAGTGGTATCAAATGATACTCCAAAGACATTTTGCTTCAAGTTCCATTTTTCAATACTTTGAAATACAGAAGTGGCTTGAGACAATCCAGTGGAATCATCTATTATAGAAACTGATAAAAGTTTTTCTACATTTGGGTATCCAGTAACAAGTATTGCAAGGCGGTCTTCTTGTTCTGAACATGATTTAGTAAGCAGCTTGCTATCCCAATGTACTAGGCAGTGATCAGGAGGAGTAAAATCCTTGATGCAAGTTTCATATTTTCGTTTTCTTGTCTTTCGAGCGGCTCTTGCAGATGTGGTCCTGGAGAGAGAGTTTTTCAATATCCTTGCCACACCTAATGGCTACTGCAGCAGCAAAAACAGTCCGTTGTCCAATAGAGAGATTAAGTCTGTCTGCAGTGGAGGAAACCAATGGCGAGGCAAGAATATTTTTGGGGCTGGAAGCATTTGAAGGTCCTGCTGTAGGTTCTGTTGGAAACTCTTCATAGCTGTCTGTCTCAGAACTGGTCATGCTAGAAAGAAGGGTCTCTGATGTTCTGGCTGTAGCACTCGCTTGCTTCACTGATTTATGTTTCTCTCTGCGTTTCTTCTCTTTCTCTAATCTAATGTACTTGCGCTGTACTTTTGATGCATAATCTGCATCTAGCAAACCTAAACATGTTTCTCATTTTGTTCTTTGATCTTCTAAGAATGAAATATCATATGCTTTCTGAGGCTCAGTTCTCATGCGGTCTTTTTGGATTAATTCAACGGCATTTTGAGAAGAGATGTCAAAAAGGGAATCCATAATTTTCATGAAATTAGAGAGTTCATTTTCAAAGCTTGCTCTTTTTTTGTGCTTGATTAAATTATTATGCATTTCTTCTAGATTTAACAGCATCTTCCTGCCTTTAGGGTTTTTACTAATATCTATAGGAGGGTTCCAGCACAGGTGAAGCAAAAAATTTTCATTTTGACACTCGACCATCTCAGAGCTTGCTTATTTTTGCTGTGAAAGTTTCAGCTTTCTACGACCATTACTTCACGAGTTATGAAGGTCAGAAAAATCAAGGTTAAGGTCAAAATAGCTCAAGGTCGGCATCTTTGGATGCACCTCACACATTCACTAATTATCGTAACCATATGAAACTATATGTTTTTGGACTCAGAATGAGCTGTAGAATCCAAAAACGCAACGAAATCAGCAATAGGAGAACAAATAAAAATGTTCACCCTTTTTCAAGGAACGAATTGACCTTTTGACCTTTTGACCTTTTGACCTTTTGACCTTTTGACCTTTTGACCTTTTGACCTTGAAGTTCACACATTTTGGGGAAACATTTCTTTACACAAAATGAAGTTCCATCATTGCACTTTTAATATAAACAATAAAAATGTATCTTATTCACCAACTATACTGTCTTAAAGAATTTTTCAAATTGGCTATTTTTCAAATTTCTAGCAAAATTGCCATATGTACCATATATGCATATATGTACTGTTAAAATCTAGAGATATTCATTATTTAAACTACTTAAGCAAAAATAAATATTATTAGAAACGTGATACAAAATCACTTAGATATAAGCTAGGTACCATAGGTATAACTATGATATAGATCTCTATTTTATTGTGGTCTCCTCCACCCCTACAACCACACCTTTCCACCCTTAGAAATATTTTACTTTTTTTTATAATTACTTTTATTAATAATACATTAATACAAACATATATATATATATATAGGAGTATCATATAAAATAGGAGTAAAAAAGGAGTATCATATTATGTAGACCTGTATTCTATAGATACATATTAAACTAGAGCTCTGTACACTTTCGACTCAAGAACAGGAAACTGTGGCAAACAGGTCTGCATGATTACCCTCAGCTGTTAGCATCTCATGATCATCAAAGGCATACTGAATTATTCTTGAACCTGCTGTCAATGATGGAGCAGTCATTGTCTGGATAATATCAGATGATAACATCCAATATGAGTCAGGATGAGAAGGGAAACTATGTTTAGAACGTCTTCCATGTGGAGACATAAAATTGACCTTATAATCACTAAATTCTTCTGATACTTCAACCACTAATCCAAACCAAATTTTATTATCATAGTTACAAGCTACATATACCCCAACTTGTATATCTTCAGTTGAAATGTGCTTTTGCTCATGTAAATTATCTTTAAACGATGGATGCACAACTGTCATAATTTTTGTAGGACCTGAGGAAATCTCACCAACCTCCAACTGGGTATGACTAATAGGCACAAATCTATGAAATCTACGAGTACCTGGGATGGTTACAGAATTTTTATATTTATTTTCCAGGAATTCAGTTGTCTGCTAGACATTTTGTTTCGATAAGAATACAAATTTTGTGCTGGTATCTTTCTCATCCAGAAATTTCATCATTGTCAAGTGGTGTCAGAATTTGGTCTTTAAATGTACGTTGAAGACTGGCACGAGCCGTCATTCTTTTTGCTGTGCCTCCGACTCCATCACAAGCACTTTTGCCATGTGAAGTTGCAAAAAAGTGCCATTCAGCATCCAGTCCAAAGTCCTCTTTGTGGTGACACAAATTGGTGAAGTTATATTTATTCTTATACTGCCCTCCGCAACCATCAGTAAAGTAATGAATCTTCCGCAGGCCTGAGCTCTCTTCTTTTATCATGGGGATCAGTTGCTTTAAGAACGCAAAGACAAGGTTTGTACTATGTTTCATGTCATCAGAAATGAAACGATAACTTTTAACTTTAATTTCAACATCATTTTCATTTACTTTATAGTAGAACACAAATGGATGAACTGTTGCCTGACTATTTTCCCAATGGTAACCTTGTGCAGCATCTTGTACAATAAATGAGTAGTTTTCAGAGAAGTCTCCTAGGAGAATACCTTCAGTGACCATCAGATTAGCTTTCAGTTTTTTTAGGAAACTTGCTTGTGCATCAGCCACATAAGTGTGTCTTGTTAGTGCACAAATTCTAGTTGCCAAAGACTTAATGAAGTTTTCAAGGGATTCACCGATATTAATAAGGGTTGTCCGATCTGTGGAAGTCCACTGCTTGTATGTAATTATGGTGCCGACTGCATCCTGAACAGATTCCAATCCTTCAAGGAATGCAATAACACCACCTTCTCCTGGACACAATGCACATTTTTGTAGCATACACACTTCCTTTTCACTGTCACAAACTGCATAGAGAATGAGGTCTTTATATGATAGTTGTTTTTCCCCCAAAGCTGATAGCTGAAGTTTGGGATTTTGGTGGTAGGTACAGACACACACAGAGTGTGTTCCTCCAGCTCCTGCCAAGACACCACTTGGGTCTCAATGCAGCAAATGATGAGAAACCTATTTTTGGATTAGTGTCATTTGCCTTGAAAACAGCGAAAATCTCACGTAAATTACCAAGCACCAATTGTTTCTGCTGTAGTTGCTTCTCTCCTTCATGATTCCTAATTGATAGACAATCCTTCTTGCCTGGACATATTCTGCTTATTTCATCTGATTCGTAGAAAGTGCACACTGCTTCCTTCTCTTTCTTTGTTATAACCCGACCTTTGCTAATATGTGGAACTTCTGGTAATATGCCATGTTCTTTCTTTATTTTGCGGCTGGTTGAAACCATTCTTGTAGATGCATTGAAGAAAGATGCTGTTCTGTGAATGGTGTATGGTGAGAGTGTTAGTATTTGAATCTTCCTCTTGTAGTCAGTCGTCTCACTGAAGGCATTCTTGAGTGCTTGCATCACTCCTGCATGCCTGCGAAAATGATATACATGTTTGAGTAAATTTATATGCAAACATATGATCTATATAGGCTTAGTATACTTTAATGAAGGTACTACAGATATATACAGTACTCACAAATTATTGTCATCCATTTTAGATTGCTTTTCTTCACTTTCTTGTGTAAAACTTGTCATATGAAGTTGCAAAAAAGTGCCATTCAGCATCCAGTCCAAAGTCCTCTTTGTGGTGACACAAATTGGTGAAGTTATATTTATTCTTATACTGCCCTCCGCAACCATCAGTAAAGTAATCTTCCGCAGCTCTGTACACTTTCGACTCAAGAACAGGAAACTGTGGCAAACAGGTCTGCATGATTACCCTCAGCTGTTAGCATCTCATGATCATCAAAGGCATACTGAATTATTCTTGAACCTGCTGTCAATGATGGAGCAGTCATTGTCTGGATAATATCAGATGATAACATCCAATATGAGTCAGGATGAGAAGGGAAACTATGTTTAGAACGTCTTCCATGTGGAGACATAAAATTGACCTTATAATCACTAAATTCTTCTGATACTTCAACCACTAATCCAAACCAAATTTTATTATCATAGTTACAAGCTACATATACCCCAACTTGTATATCTTCAGTTGAAATGTGCTTTTGCTCATGTAAATTATCTTTAAACGATGGATGCACAACTGTCATAATTTTTGTAGGACCTGAGGAAATCTCACCAACCTCCAACTGGGTATGTCTAAATCTCCTTGGAAATCTTCAAACATTATTTCAGAGTACACCCATAGGCAGAGGAACGTTTTTCTGTGGCAGTGGCATCAGTGTCTGAGTTCGAATCTGAGACAATATCAGAGACTTTTTTGTCTTCAGCTTTGATTTTATTGATATCATTAACACAATTTTTACAAATGTAATCTCCATATATTAATCCGTGAATTCCTTGCAGTGTATTACGGACTGGCACAAGTGCTTTTTCGATCTTCTTCTTATGTTTTCTAAGAGGATCAGCACAAACTTTTCTACCCATCTTGTTTATCTGTAAGAAAGGCATAAAATAAGTAATTAATTTATGTTCACAAAATATATTATTTAATAGTACAGTACATATATGCATATACAATTATACATATGGCAATTTTGCCAGAAATTTGAAAAATTCTTTAAGACAGTATAGATGGTGAATAAGATATTTTTATTGTTTATATTAAAAGTGCAATGGTGGAACTTCATTTTGTGTAAAGAAATGTTTCCCCAAAATGTGTGAACTTCAAGGTCAAAGGGTCAATTCGTTCCTTGAAAAAGGGTGAACATTTTTATTTGTTCTCCTATTGCCGTTTTCGTTGCATTTTTGGATTCTACAGCTCATTCTGAGTCCAAAAACATATAGTTTCATATGGTTACGATAATTAGTGAATGTGTGAGGTGCATCCAAAGATGCCGACCTTGAGCTATTTTGACCTTAACCTTGATTTTTCTGACCTTCATAACTCGTGAAGTAATGGTTGTAGAAAGCTGAAACTTTCACAGCTGGCTTTCTTGCACAAACTTACCTTATATACCAAAAATAAGCAAGATCTGAGATGGTTGGATGTTAAGCACTGATTCACCTGTGCTGGAACCCCTCTATAGTAGGAATGCATGCTTTTTGCCATATTATTAGTAGCTTCTGTAGAACTTCATTAACAGTAGAATCTTTTGTAACTTTTGGACCCTTATACTGCATTCTCCGTAAATAAATAAAATGGCTTAGAACATCTTTATTGGATGGTAAAACAATTTTAGATGAACTCATATCAGCCTGCAAGCGACCAAGAATAAAGTCATGCTGTTTTGTAGCTGTTTGACTCATTTTTTATTTATTTTTCAAATAAAGCAGTCTGAAAAGAAACAATAAGAGTAAAAACAATGCTTGTTTATTAAAATTCAATGTAAAAAAGGATTTTTAAATTTGGATTATACTCACAATATACTCATAAATAATGTAACTTAAGCACCTTATTTTATATTAATACAATAAGGTGCTCTTGGACAAAAGAAAATGAAAATTTTCAAAATTACGTAAATTTCTATCTTAATGAACTTTTCTAATAGAACGTTTGATTCTAAATCATTTTTATTCTATAACATTTTTCGATAAAGTTGATAGTTTTTTAGATATATGGGGTTTTTAGGAAAAGGGGATGGGCAAAATTTCAAGGGGGGTGGGGGTGGGGGGGATTCAAAATTTGTTGGATTAGAAAATGCTTGTTAAATTCGTGTTTAGGACATCATTTGGCACAACATTAGACTCCTGGACCTTGACTTTTTGAAAATGACCCAAAAATGGTACACCCTAGTGGTACATGCTTATTTATCAATTTTTTTTTTTAGATTTTTGTACAACTATATTCAACTTTTGCTAGCTAAAGGCTATGCAAGCTAAGATTGGAAAGGGGCGGGCCCAGATGGTATTCCCATTAAAAAAAGACTATCATAAATATCCAGCTATCCGGCTGGATACAGGATACCGGATAATAGCTGTTATCCGGCCGGATAGTGGTATTTGGCACATCCCTAGTTGGTTTTGGAAGAAAATGCCAACCAGAACCTACATTTCCAAGTCTGAGAAGCAGGTCCCTGGGTTCAAGGCTGTGAAGAACTGCATCACCCTCCTGCTGTGTGGCAACGCAGCAGGGCATATGATAAAGCCAGGCTTGATTTATAGGTTTGCCAACCCTCGTGCTCTGAATAGAAAAAATAAGAATCTCCTCCCCATCTTCTGGCAGTCAAACAAGAAAGCCTGGGTGACAGCAGTGGTTTTCCTTGAGTGGTTCCACAAATGTTTTATCCATGAAGTAAAGAGCTACCTAGAGAAGCTGGGCCTGCCTTTCAAGGTGTTGCTGGTCATTGACAATGCACCAGGCCACCTGGATGCCATAAAATTTGCACACGATATGTCGAGGTAGTATTCCTTCCACCCAACTCCACCTCCAGCCTCTTGACCAGGGCGTGATTCGATGCTTTAAGGCAGCTTACACATGTCTCACCTTTGTCCGCATTTGCAACACCATGGAGGATGGCACTAACAAGAGTGTTATGGCATGCTGGAAGGAATTCAACATTGCCAATTGCATCACTTTTATGAAGGAGGCCATGGATGCACTGAAACCAGAGTTGGTTTTAAAATTCTTGTTGGTGGGCACTGTGGAGTGACTGTGTGCATGACTTCAAAGGATTTCCTACGATCAACTGAAGTAAAGGACATTGTGAAGGTGGCCAGGGCTGTAGGCGGTGATGGGTTTGAAGACTTGGTCGAGCAGGAAATTGAGGAGTTCATTGAAGGGCACAGGGAAACTCTGACTGATGCTGAGTTGGAAGAAATAGTGAGTGGACGAAGAAGGTGGCAATGGCCGTGGTGACGATGATGATGATGAACAAGAAGAGTCAGCATGTTGGGATATACGCAAGTTTAATGAATTGTTTCAGGTGGCTGAGCACTTGAAAAACTTAGTAGCTGAGTATGACCCCTCTATGGAGTGCAGCATCAACTTCTCACAAGGTCTTACAAGCCTTATGGCTCAATATAATATGTTCCAGCAGCTTAAGAAACAAAAACGACAGCTTCCCATCACCATGTTCTTGTAGAAAACCTCACCATCAACATCGTCAGCAGATTGGCCAACACCCTCAACTTCTCGCAGTGACCTTGAGCTGCCCACATACTCCCCCTGCATCGTTATCTGAGCTTGACGATTCCCCCCCATGGTGACATGGGAAGGAGATGAATAAGCTCAAAACAACAACACCCAGAAATGCCTGTCTCCATAAGCTCATCATTCATAATTGTACAGGTATGTTATAGTGTATATGTACGTATAACAGAGTTAGAATATATAGTGATTTAAGGGTGATTTAGGGGATTTTTTTTTGTTTCTGACTTTACGTGGGGTCCTAGGAACGTAACCCCCGCGTAAGTTGCGAGTCTATTGTATTTTCAGAGGTTAACAAAAGAAAATTTATTGGGGCTGTAGGAAATACTTGACTTGACTGTGATGAACCTTTAAATGACCCAGATCATATGTTTCAGTTCTTCTATGACACCTTATTCCATATTTTTAATATTTGCTTTCCTTTAAGGAGAAAAACAGTTTCGCCCGAAAGTGTTGCAAATCCATGGATCACTCCAGGAATTATCACTTCAATAAAGAACAGAGATAAATTACACCAGTACACATTTGAAAACTTGTCGATCAAGTTTTACAAACTAGTTGGTGATTCTATATAATTTGAGTGTGCTGATCTCAAAAATATAGTTAGTTTTTCCCTGTCACGTATGGTTTTCTTACTACAGGGTGTGTCATAAATCCCCCATTTATCCCCAAATGTGAACCATCTTATCGAGACCAACATTGGATTGCACATGCTAAACCATAAATTTTGTTGTTATAGACTACAGTAACGCTTACATAATAATGTAGGGTAAATATATATAACAACCAGTCCCGTTAGGCCTGTTCAAAAATCAACTTTTTCTTATTTTCATAGGTTTCTGTACATTTTCCCATGCTTTTTGACCTGAAAAAGCCGAAAATCACAACTATTTTGACCTAGGATGTTGGGAAGCATTGCCGCATAGAGCTTTAAATTTTCTGCCTTGAAATCAGCCAAAGCGCCAATTCCAGGGTCCCTTGAATTATGTTTTGCACTTTAACTTTTGATCTAAACAAGATAGAGCAACAAATTAGGTATCAAATGAAAGAGCATAAAATTAATAAATAATAATTAATAATAATAATAATTATCTATCATTTTTCAGGAAACAACAGAAACTCAATCAGAATCTAGAAAACCATCTACAAGTTACAACTTCACAATGGCATTAAGCAAGGAGCTGAGGGAGCTCTGTGGGCACACAGTTGATATCTCGGAACTAGTGATGGGATGATACCAAAATTTTTAATGATTCCGATTCCGATACCACTAAAAAGTCTCGATTCCGATACGATTCTCGATTCCGATTCTGATTCTCAATATTTTAAAATATAATTCTATACTTGTTTTTCTGGAAATTGTCATATTTTACTCTGGTAAGATTAACTATTTACATTATGAGTATGGTAATATAAATTATAATAGATTGGTTTAAAAATAAAAATCAACTGTAAGTTGTAACAATTCATTTTAATCTTCTTGATTACACATCATGGATATACATGTTTTAATGTATAGCTACAATACAATAAAAATAAAATTTGTTATCCTCTTTCATTTAAATTTTAAAGTTTACATTGCAAAACTGGTTCAATTAAAAGTTAAAGAATCGTTTTAAGAATCGGAAATCATGGTACAATTCTCTCGATTCCGATTCCGATTCCTGAAAAATGCTCGATTCTTCCGATTCTCGGTTCCGATTCTGATTAATCGTCCCATCACTACTCAGAACCTCCACGTACTGTCCACAGGCAGGTGTCAACTGGGCCATCTACCAGATCTCTCACTGAAACTTTCCTGGTTGGATACCCTTCAGCTTTTATCAGTGGTTCCCAGCTTCCCACCAACAGACAGGCGTTCCAGTATTTCCTTAATCTTCAGAATTTACCGGAAAATGCAGGGAGGCCCATGGTTCAAGACCTTGCATATGAAACAGTTGAATCTATCATCCCATTCTGGCAGATGGCTAGGATCAAGACAATGACCAAGTACAACGCAATGAAGCTCTTCATGAAACTACATGAGAAACATCGTGCTCTGGTGAAAAGCAAAGGAAGAGCAAGTAACCCTGGAGGAAAAAGAGGAGCATTTGTGCTGGAATTAGACAGCCTGTTCGATATAGGAGCTCCAGATGCAATCCAGGAAATACAGAACAACAGACTGTTATCTAGAGAGAAGAAAGATAAGGATATCAGGTTCTACGAAGACCAAAAGACTGAGAGGAAAGGTCATATGTCTGGTCATGACAAGATTTTTGAGAGAAGATCCCTGCAGCAAGCAGCGAGGAATGAAAGACTGCAGCATAGACAAGAACAAGGTAAAACTAATTACTTTGAATGTTACAAAAAGTTTTAAGTTTTACTCCATTGTGATATTTAGCATGTACTTAACAATTACTGTCTTAACATGTTGTACTATTTTACAGCTGCAGCAGAACAAGAGGCAGTTGTTCATGTGGATGACATTACCTGGGGTGACTCAACTGACAATGACGCTAACACAGAGGACATGGATTACCATCAGCCTCGTCCTGGATGTTCTCACCATCAAGACTGTGACTAGTGTGACTTTGACGTTTCCAAGGAAGGTCATGGAATGTGATGTCATCTGCAATACAGCTGATCGTCTTGGTTTATCAGACAATCAAGTTACTGCCATGGTTTCTGCCACCTTGAAAGCTGGAGGGGCTGATCTGGATAACTTTGTCATCTCAACCTCAACAACACATCGCAACAGAATGCTGTCCAGGTATAATATCAGCCAGAGTCACATGTCCAAGTTTTGTGAAAACCCCCCACAGTACGCTGCCTTACACTGGGATGGAAAGTTGCTGAAAGATGTCTTGGGCAGTGAACCTGGAAGTACCTCAGAGACTTTAGCTGTGCTAGTGTCTGGTCCACCTTCATACACTGAAGGAAAGTTATTGGGAGTACCTGTCATCGACAATTCTTCTGGCACAGCTCAGGCTGAGGCTTCAATGGATTTACTGGAGACATGGGAACTTACGGATAATGTTACTGCCCTTGTTTTTGACACTACATCCAGTAACAGTGGAGTTCACAGAGGAGCTGCCAAACTGCTAGAGAAAATACTGAACAAAAAGGTGTTTTATCTGGCCTGTCGACATCACATCCTGGAAATCCTAGTAGGAGCAGTTTGGGAGAAGCTGTTTGGGAAGGTGAAGGGGCCAGATAATCCCTGGTTTGAGCATCTGAAGGATGTTTGGATGGACTTGTCCAAGGAAAACCCAAAGATGCTGGCTATCAACAGCAAATGGCTGAAGGAAAAGAAGAAGAACAGTGAAGAAATACTCCAAGACATTCTAACAGCAGAAAGGCTTCCAAGAGCCGACTACAGGGAAATGGCTGAACTGACAGTCATTGTTCTTGGAGGAACGCCTCCTCGAGGTGTTCACTGGAGTCGACCAGGCGCCATTCATCAGGCCAGATGGATGGCCAGAAACCTGTACTCCCTGAAAATGCTGATGTTTGCAGATCAACTTGAGTATGACGAAGACACTGTATCAAAGCTGGAAAGACTCAACACCTTCCTTGCGCTGTTCTACACTCCTGTATGGATGATGTCAATGTCTGCTGCAGATGCTCCCGTGAATGATCTAAGTCTAATCCAGGACATGTTGAAGTACAAGAAAACTGACCCAGAGCTTGCTGATGCAGTACTTAATAAGATGGAAAACCACAAATGGTACCTGACGCAGGAAGTCGTGCCATTTGCCCTGTTCAGCAGTAGATTGAGTGACACATTGAAGCACGACATTACTGCCCAGTTACATGCCACTGAGAAGCCAGACAGCTTCAGAACAGGAAAGCCTCTATTCCAGAGAGTCACAGCTAAGACCACCCTGGTTGATCTCATTGGCCCAGAATCACATTTCCTGCTGGACACACTGAACATTGGATCCGAGTGGCTTCTGGAACCTGTCACGTCTTGGCCACAGAATGAGGACTACAGATAAGCATTGGACTATGTTAAGAATCTGAAAGCGGTGAATGACATTGCTGAACGTCGTGTCAAGATGATGAGTGACTTTGCAAATGTCATAACAACAGATGCCAAGCAAAGGGACTATCTCCTTCAAAGCTGCTTTGACAGCTTCAAGAAACAAACTCTCAACAACTGACTGTGTAAATGTCATTATGAAATTAATCATCATGTAATGCTTTCACTTCTTGATCGATTAGACTTGTGACAAAATGTTAATCTCAAATTTGTGTCATGAATAAGGTGCCTTGTCTGCCTTGAGTGTGAGAAAATGAATTTTGTGATATTTCTGAAATCTTTGTATGTACCAATGTGCCATTTCTTGTTCCAAGACTATCATAATTGTATAAGTTAGAAAGAGGATTAAAAACACTTTAATTTGGTGCCTATTTTGTTGCTCTATTTTTTAGATAAAAAGTTATAGTGCAAAACATGATTCAAGGGACCCCAGAACTGGTGCTTTTGGCCAATTTCAAGGCAGAAAACTTAAAGCTCCATGCGGCAATGCTTCCCAACAACCTAGGTCAAAATGGTTGTGATTTTCGGCCTTTTCAGGTCAAAAAGCATGGGAAAAAGTACAGAAACCTATGAAAATAAGAAAAAGTTGATTTTTGAACAGGGCTACAGTCCCGTTCCCAGCAAAATACTCTCTCCCCTCCCATCAATGGGTGGTTAACATTTGGGGACAGATGAGGTATTACAACACCCCTTGTAGCACGAAATCTTTTGGTGATAGAGTAAAACCTAATTAAAGCAGAATTAAATAGCTCCTAGCTCTTGGACAAGCATATTGCTTGCTTATGAAAGAATAAAAAAATAACTGAAAGAAACAAAATATATTTACCTTCTTTACTTGCAAACATTTCAGGACTTATTCCAAAGACTTAAGACTACGAAGGTAAATCTGACTAATGACGACTAAACCGGTGCTTCTTTGATGTTTTCTTATGCTGTGCGTTAGGCTGATCTCATTGCAGACACCAGCAGTAATCCGCCATCATATTTGTATGCCATCTTCCTTGATATCTCCTTTCCATGGTTTTGATGTCCTGGTGTCATCGTTCCCCTTGCTCCTCATTGACATCTCCGAGATTTTCGGGAAAACAGTCAAGATGCGAAAATAAGAAGTGAACTTTCAGGCTCATGTTGCAGCCTAAGGCGCAAAACTTTTTAAGCATATTTTCCACGAGTCTTTCATAATTTTGGCTTTTGTAGTTTCCCAAGAAGTTTTCAACAACATCTTTGAAACCAAGCCATGCTTCTTTTTCTTTATTGGTCATTGTGTTCAGGAAATGATTGTCTGTCAATAACTTTCTAATCTGAGGACCTATAAAAACACCTTCCTTTATTTTCTCGTAGCTAATCTCTGGATATTTTGAACAAATGTACTTGAAACACTCACCTTCTTTATTCAATGCTTTGACATACTGCTTCATCAAGCCTAACTTAATGTGCAAGGGTGGTAGGAGGATTTTATTTGGTTCAACTAGATGTTCATGTAAAATGTTCTTTGATCCTGGGGTAAGATTCTCTCTAGGAGGCCAAGTTTTCCTCTTCCAGTGCTGGTCACATGCTCGACTATCTCATTCGCAGATGAAACATGGCATCTTAGTGTATCTTGATTGCTGCCCAAGTAACATGCAAAGGACTTTGAGATCCCCACACAATATCCATCTGTGATTTTGATACTGAATTTTTTCCAGAAGCAGTTTCATGTTATCATAGGTCTCTTTTAAATGAGTAGAATGGGCCACTGGGATTGATGCATATTTGTTACCATTGTGCAGTAACACTCCTTTTAGACTGGTTTTAGAGGAATCTATAAACAACCTCCAGTCACTGGTTTGGTATTCGATGCCTAGCTTGCACACTAATCCTGTGATGTCCTTGCAAAATACCAAGGGACCATCTTCTTCGAAAAAAGGCATGAAGTCTTTCTCACAATTTCTGTACCAAGCGAAGTATGTGTCGGATGCCAATAAATTGTTCTCCTGCAATCTAGACCCCAAAAGTTCTGCAGAGTCCTTAGGCAGATTCAAATCCCTGACGAAGTCATTTAGTTCGGCTTGGGTTAATGGTTTAGGAGGATCTCGGTCAGCTGTTGGCTGTTCATAAACATCATCATTGTCTGGATTTGGAGCTGAATCAGAATCTGAATTGTATTGATCCAGACTCTCAGGTGGTTGGGGAATAGGAACTTCTAGACCATGGGGTACCGGCCTTATTGCAGATGGAAGACTTGGGTATTGAAGGCTCTCTTATTCTTTGCATTATAACCTTTAACATTGCAAGAACAGAAGTAGCAGTCATTGGTATAGTTTCTAGGCTCGTGCCATACCATAGGGATCCCAAATGGCAAACTTTTCTTTTTACCTTTGCTCCAATTCCTTAGTGCCGCAACACACGTAAGACAAACCTTGTGTGGAGCCCAACTTTTGTCTTGATCTCCTAATCTAATTCCAAAATAAGCATGATAAGCTCTCTTAATGAAGGTCGTTACATTTGTTCTTTGTTTTACAACAACATACCGACCACAAATATAACAAAATATGTCTGGACTATGGGTACATCCTCTAGAAGCCATTATTCAAATTTTAAAGACGTAATGTTAGAATTATCTATCTGAAAAATATGAAAAAATGAAATTAATTAAAGATAAAAAAGGTAAAAAATTACAAAATGCCCCAAAATTGTTTTGCTAATAACTTTAAAACTGTGGGTGATAGAAAAAAACTGGTGGCATTTTTGAATTCAGCGCAGCGAACTGCTTCAGAATCACAACTCAAAATAAAGAAATCGATTTTCATGCAGACCGGTATTATTCAAATTGCAATTGCAGAGTAAAATTCCTAAAATACAATATACACTCAATACAGAAACAAATTAAGTAAAATAATCAAAATTGCAAAATATAGTTGACCCTCGACTTACGTAATTAATCCATTCCAAGATGAGTTACTTAACTTGAAAATGACGTAAGTCGAACCCCAAAATACATGTAAATCAGGTAATCCATTCCAGAACCCCAAAAAAGTATTGAAAATAATAAAATAATTAAATTTTTTGATAAAAACTGTATATAAACAGAATTATAATGGTAATTAATAATTATTAAGAAACACCATCTGTAAAAGAAAATACATTAAAAATTAATAATAAAAAAATTAATTTTAGACTTATTAATTTACTTATTAATTTGCCAAATTATTAATCACTTCATACAGTATCACTTTATATAATGCACAGTAAAAATAACAATGAAATATCGTGAAATACCTGGCATCCTGCCAGTGAGTGGTCATGCACTGCGTTTGTGATTACGCAGCTATTACGCAACACAAAATAATTACGTAAGACAAATCAATTACAGTCAGTGGGGGGCTTCTCATAACTCAAAATTACGTAAGATGGTGATGATGTAAGTCGAGGGTCGACTGTATAACTATTATAACAATCAATTTTCCAAACATAAAGGAGGCATGAAAAACACTTGGACAACCATAAACAATCTTCTCAGAAAACAAATTAAGAAAAATTCAATAGAGAAATTAAATGTTGATAAAGAAATTACTGATGATACTGCTATTGCAGACTCTTTAAGTGCACATTTTACTTCAATAGTGGATGAGCTTCACTCACAATTAATAATGATCACTCACCTATAGAATATATGCCACCCAGCCCACTAAATTCATTTTCTTTTGTTCCTGCTACCTCTACTGAGGTCCAGAATATTATTGGTAAATTAAAAAATACAAAAAATAATATTTATAACATTCCTGTACCTATATTGAAACTTGTTAAAGATAAGATATCTGTAACTTTGGCTAAAATTATCAATTAAAGTATTTCCAAAGGAATATTCCCATTAATGCTAAAAACTGGTTGTATAACACCCCTTTTTAAAGGGGGTGATCCTACACTAGCAACAAATTACAGGCTGGTGTGTGCATTATCTTTGTTCAGCAAAGTTTTTGAGAAAATTGTAAAAAGTAGAATGCAGCGATATTTAGAATCCTACAATTTATTATCTCCAAACCAATATGGCTTCTGTAATAATAAAACAGCGGAAATGGTTATTTTAAATCTTATGGAAAATGTAAATATAGCTAAGGAGAACAAAGAAATAATGATAGCAATATTTATGGATTTGAGTAAGGCATTTGATGTAATAGACCATAATATTGTACTTAATAAATTATATTGTTACAGCTTTAGAGGAGCAATCAGTGATTGGTTTAAAAGTTATTTGTCCAATAGATATCATTTTGTATCAGTAAATAAGGTTTGATCAACTAAAGCGCTTGTCAAACATGGTGTGCCACAGGGCTCAGTTCTGGGTCTACTGTTATTTTTATTATATATAAATGACCTTCCACATTCATCTGATATACTGAACTTCATAATGTTTGCAGATGATACAACTGTCTCTTTTTCTTGCAAAGATGTTAATACAGCTAAGAATATATTTCATTCAGAATTCATCAGTGTAATGAAATGGTTGACCACCAATAAACTCTTCTTAAATACCAGTAAAACAAATTTTATGATTTTTACTAATAAAAGAACTGAAATGTATATCTTGATGAACTTAATGTTAATAAAATTGCCATAAAGGAATGTACTGTAACAAAATTTCTTGGTGTAATGCTAGATAATAATTTGCAATGGAGTGATCATGTAAATTATATCACAAAAAAGATTTCAAGGAGTGTTGCTATAATGTTCAAACTTAGAAATATAGTCCCTAAACAAGTTTTATTGACTCTTTATCATACTCTTGTTCTTCCTTATATAACATACTGCACCCTTGTTTGTGGAAACTCCGCTAACAACGTATTAAATGATATCTTTGTCATCCAAAAATGAGCAACAAGGTTATTATCTGATGTTGATTTCCTTGATTACTCTAATGCATTATTTAAAGAGCTAAGCCTACTAAAGCTCAATGGTATAACCAAACTGGCACATTTTATTTTTATTTACAAGTGTAAGAAAATCATTAATTTGCAATAGGTAAATAGCTATTTTGTAACTCAAGAAATCCACTCGTATCAGACCAGAAATAGATCAAAGCTTGTTATACCTCAATTTAGATTGTCTTAATCTCAAAAACTACCCATTTTCATTGGATTGAAACTATGGAATGACTTGCATGCTGATATAGAAAATATTGTGAATGTAAATTTGTTTAAAACCAAGTTGAAATCCTGATTAATAATGGCATACTAACAAAAATTTAGGATTAATGTCCACTAATATTGTTTAATATTGTAATACATGTTTTAATTATTAATACCGTAATACTTATTTACTTATTTATTTATTATTATTAATTTATAACAACTAGCTGCTTATTTTTAATAAGAGCCCAGTAAAGCCTAAAGTTTAAGTCCAAATTAAATAAAATAAATAGTCGAGCTTCACAATTATTCATGTCATTGTAAATTGAAAGAAATTTATTTTTTATTATTATTAATAAAGGTTATTCTATCTATTATTCTATCTATCTATCTAATTAGTTTCCTTGACTCTTGTAACTAAAGTTTTCATTATTTCTGCCAAACTGGATTACTTTGCATTTTTTAATATTGAATTCCATCTGCCATTTATGAGCCCAAGCAACTGATCTTTCAAGATCTTTTTGCAGTTCATAATAATTTTCTTATTTGTAACTGGGGCAACTACTTTTGTATCATCTGCAAATTTAAAACTTTACTACCCTACTACCTTCACTAAATTATTTAGATAAAAATAAAGAGTAATGGACCTAAAACTGATCCCTGTGGTACCCCATTTTCACTTTCTGCCACCCAGATTAATGACCATTTAAAATTACTTTCTGTTCTGTCTTCTTACCAGGGACATACCTAAAGTATTTGGCACCCCCATAAATAATTTAAAATTTAAACCACAGAAAATATATGTTTGCAAGTAGATTTTTAAACAGTACAGTACTGTCATAAGCAAATTGGAAATAAGAAAAATGCAGGACATTAAAATTCAGTGAACAGGTAATACTGCATTTTATTTTATACAAAGCACAGGAAATCCAGTCTCAATGCTCAGCCTATTCTTCAAAGGTAAATAGAAAGGATTCATAGTCTCTGCTTTCGAGCCTTAATTTCTGCAAATTGATCAATGACCTCATCCAAATTCACCTTCTTTGCATATTCATGTTCAATTGAAAGTAAGCCAGATTTGTCAATCTTGTCTGACTCAGGGTCGAGCAAAAGAAATTTTTTATCAATTTCAATTTGGAAAAACTTCTTCTTTCACATGAAGCAATAGAGACACAGACAGTCAACAAAATCTCAACACAGTGACAAGCTTGGCAAAGATTCACAGAAATCCCATTTCACAAACTCCAGAAACTGCAATGCTGTCCATTTCTTTGCTCTTCAACGCTGATTTTGGCAGCTTCCAAATGCCTCTGAAGTCGTCCAATTTCCACACTGATATCTTCATCAGAGAATTCATCGAAAATCTGAGTCAAATTTGGAATATACTTCCGAATTCTTCCATTGCCTTAGAATGAATCTCCAATTCTTGATGAAGGTGATTAACATTCAAACATACCCTAGCCATTTTTACTTCCTCTGGCAATGTGAGACCAGCATCCTTTGCCATCTCTCCTGGCATCCTTTTTTTGAGCTTTACTCTCCCTCTTCTCTCCATAGAAATGTCCATTTCCTCACACTTTGTAGTTGCATAATAAATGGCCCTCTCCACAATTTCATTGTGCTGATCTTCAAGAAACAGTTTTAGAGCTTTGGAGCTTCACAATGCACTTTTCAAGGCTGATTCCAACTGTTTGCAAATACTTTTGTGTGAGATTAATTTCTTCCAGGACTTTATTACAACAGAAAAGTGTCAAACAAGTGGTTCTCAAACTTTTTCCAACCAGATATCCATTGAGTTATCAGATTATCAACCCAGACAAGCAGAGACAATTAATTATCATTATTATTATCATTATTAATTATCATTTATAAACACTTAAACATCACTATGATACCACATTGTCAAAAATTACTGGACACTGTATAAGTACCATGATATTGTTATAAACACCAGCACTTTATGCTTTATCATAATTATTTAATGAAACATACCTCATGTATGTGGAGTCAGTGTCAAGTGAACAAGACTTGGAATGTCAGTTGCAGCCAACTGGCTATGCTCAACAAACTGATGACTAAAACGTCAACAACATTCATTCGCCTTTCAATATAATTTTTATCATATTTAATTTTGTTTGTAAATTTGTATTGCCAATAAAAATAAAAATTTATTTTATATGTAGTAGAAATTAACATTAAGCTGTTGTAATAGTTTGAACATTTTAATTTTTTTTTCTTACTCTGGCCCCCCCCTCGCACCCCACTTAGTACACCACTGCTTCTTACCATCTTTCTATCCAGTTTATAATTAACCCCAATTACCCTATGAACTTTTAATTTATATTCAAGTCTCCTGTTGGCTGCAACCTACTCATGCACCACTACTCAAAAACTGCAACCTACTCATGCACCACTACTAAAAAATTAGCCACAAAATCACTGTTCCCAATAATAGAAAATCCTCAAAACATACGGAAACTCTTGGCTGACCCACAACACCACTCCATTTACACCCCAAGGCACAGCTGCAGCCATAAATCCCTTAAAAACTCTCATGCCAAAGGCCCAGACCACATTTCAAACATACATCTCAAACACCTTGGTCCAATTGCTCTTGCAGCCCTCACAAACATATTCAATTACTCCTGGCTTCACAATGTCATACCCTCTACCTGGAAGCTGGCACACATCATCCCGATACTGAAACCCAATAAACCCCCCAACCTACCTGCTTCATACCGGCCAATCTCCCTTCTCTCACCATTTCCAAAGTCCTTGAAAACTGATATTAAGACGCATACAACCACACATTACATTTTCACAAACCCAACACGGCTTCAGGTCCGCCCACTCCACCACAACGCTTCTTACAAACCTAACCCAACACATCTTAGATGGCTTCAACCAACAATCCCCCCCCTGCCCGCATAGTCCTTGTTGCCATCGACATCACAAAGCTTTCGACACTGTCCCACGCCACATTCTTGCACAAAAGATTATTGATCTTGACATCCCCACCAATGACAAGAAATGGCTTACTAATCTCATTGCAGGCCGACTTGGCAAGTCATACACAAACAACACTCATCCAAAACCTACAGACTATACAATGGCGTCCACAGGGCTCCATACTCTCTCCAATCCTCTTCAACCTTTTCATGCACGACCTCCCACAACCTCTCTCCCCCCCATGTCCACGTTTCCTCCTATGCAGATGACCTGACCATGACAGCACAACACCATAACCGTAACACCGCCACATGCCTGATCCAGCAGTACATTACCAATCTGGAACTCTGGCTGACTAATAATAGGATGTCAGCATCCCCTCAAAAATCCTCCATCACCCTCCTAACCTCAAGACTGCCACGAATCCCAAGCACACCCGAGAGTCACCCTCATGGGACATCCCCTACCTCTAAACAAAACCCCAACAATCCTCGGCCTCACCCTAGACACACACATGTCCTTTTCCCCTCACATATCAAACATTTGCTCCAAAGCAACAAAAAAAACTCAACGCTCTCAGAACACACACCTCCACAACATTCGGTCAGCAGAAGGAATCCCTTAGTATCCTATACAAACAGTTTGTACGTACTACCCTAACTACGCTGCCCCCGCCTGGTCCCCGTCCATCTCCCACACAAACCAGAAAAAGATACAGACCACACAAAACAGAGGTCTCAGAAGCATTACTGGCTGCCTCCGAACCACACCCATCCCACATCTACATGCAGATACGAAAATACTCCCCATCGAACACAACATGACAGGGACTCAATTCTTCTCCAGAGCACTGGCCCCAGACCACCCCTGTCACCATCTCACATTACACAATCCCCCACCCCGCAACAAAAAACGTACTCCTGCTGCTCACTATTCGCAGCTACTGAATAGTGATGTAGCGGATGTCATTTTTTTCACCTATGCGGATGAGGATGTTTGATTTCAACATCCGCGGATGTGGATGCGGATGTCTACATTTTCGTTATTTTTTAGGATATATTCGAGATTTGTTGTGTTCAACGTATATAATAAGTTATTATATAGAGAGAGCTGTAGCTATAATGTAGTATAATTGATTAATTGTACAATAATTGCTGTACTTTTCTCTGAACATGTAAAATAATATCAAGCATCTAACTAATATAGAAATCAATTAGTGAATTTGTCTGCAAATAAATTCGTTATATTTTGTTGAGTTTCAGCCACAATTAGAAACCATAATTGTGTTACCAGGATGCGGGACGTGAACCCAACTCAAATGCACCCCACCGTCCTCTTTTCCCAACCTCCACCATTATAGAAAGAGATCTTTAATTAGCTTGATAACTATTTATATTAAGTTTAAAGTTTTATTAGGCATATTTATAAATGAGTAATTAAAATAAAGTAAACTAAGATGTTCATCGTTTAATGTTCAAACTTAATTATAGGAAGTTATGCTTAAGGAACATTAATTTTTCTGCCTTTTCTGCTGCCAGTCTGTTTCTCTTTTCATCATATATTAATCCAGCACTGCTAAATAATCTCTCGCTTGGTACGTTTGTTGGAGGACAGGCTAAATGTTTCCTTGCAAGTTTACTCAAGTATGGATAGATATTCTGCGTATTTTTCCACCAACTAATAGGATTGTCACATGCAACCAGGCGTTTTTCTTGGTGATAGCTCTCGATCATTTTTACTACATCTTTTGACATCGCGTAGGTCTCGTCATTGCTGCTTGACTCAAGAAACTGAGAGAGAGATTCTGTGATAGATTTGCTTGTTGAAGGTGTTGGTTCTGTCACTGAAACTTTTATTCTTTTGGTGGGTGGCAAAGTGACAGATTCAAGAGATTGAAACTCTTCAACTGCTTTGCCAAGTGATGATTTAACTCGTTCTAATGTACTAGGTGAAAATAACAGCTTTGTAACATGGATCTAATAGGTTGCAAGAGAGTAACTTCATACAAGAACAGCCTCTCGTCTTGTCGCTTGCATCACTTTTGCGCACAATGAACTAGTTCTATTAATATAGAATTTGATAATTTCCGCTTATTAATGACGTTTTATCAATGGTCCACATCCGCACGACATCCGCAGTCCAAAGTGCGGATGTTCCGCGGATGCGGATGCGACCTACATCACTACTACTGAACAATATCCCCCCTCCTCCCCTAAACATCAACCCCATTAAACATCTCCACACAGAATTTACCCGGAAATACCTACTCGACCAACCACACAACACTGTCCTTCACGATACTCCCCCTGTAGTCCATCAGAGCGAACAAACCCTCCCAAGGAAAACAAGAGTTACTCTGGCCAGGCTCCGTTCAGGCCACCACCCCTCCCTCCAACAATACAGACAGACTCCACCTAGCTGACACCTCCACCCTGAGGACACAGAACACCTACTCTTACACTGCCACACTCTCTCTCAACAAAGAGAGAACTCCAACATTACCTCTCTACGAGACCTATGGACCCGTCCCACAGTGGTAGCGGGATACCTGAGTGCCGCCGGGTTCGCATAAGAGAACCCGGGGGCTACGAAGTAAGTAAGTCTCCTGTTGGCCTTTTCAAATGCCTTGCTAAAATCTAAATAAATTAACATCTACATTATTTCCTTTCCATTATTTACCTGATCAGTTACAAACTCTAAAAAGTTTGAAAGATTAGACAAACAAGATCTTCCTGATCAAATCCATGTTGTGAACTTGAAATAAGATTATAATTATCCAAATGATCTTGAATATTATTCTTTGTAATTCTTTCTAGTAGGTATCTTTCCTACCAATAATGTTAGACAAAGAGGCCTATAATTTCCTATCCTTTTTGTAAATGGGTACTGCATTTGCTTTTTTTTTCTATTCATCAGGTACCTCTGCATAATTAATAAATCTAACAAACAAAATAGTTAGTGCCTCAGATAAGCTAGCCTCCCATTCTCTGAGAATCCTAGCATATATATTATCAGGTCCAGTAGCTTTTTATTTAGCTTCATTATCCTTCTGTATATGAATCTTATCAAGAATGCCAGAGTTTAGAGAATCTAAAGAACTAAAATCAGGGTTTAGATTTTCTTAAGTAAAAACAGCTAACATAATCATTAAAAATACTAACAATAGCTTGATCATTTTCAAGTATCCTCTCAGCATTTTATTATTGTAGAATCTGGCACTCTTTGGGATTTGCATGTACCAGATTTTAAAATATGCTGTATTTTAGAGAGGTCATTTTATAATAATAAAGTACAGTGGGTCCTTGTTTGTGATTAATTGGGACTGAGAAAAACATCACAAATTATGAAGTTGCGAACAACAAGATCCATTTTCAGTGTAAAATGGCTAATTGGTTCCAAAAGCTCGAGGATGGCAGTGTAAAATATCATTAAAATGCCAAATTTTGTAAAACACTGCACAGAATATACTAAAGCAGTATGTATTATTAAACAATGATTCACATCAAACACTAATAAAAACCAATAATGTTACTGTAATATTACATAAACAATGATTTTTATGTAAATAAAACTTTTTACTGTATATAATGTAAAGCAATATTATTACATAAACAATTATGTAAAGCAATATTATTACATAAACAATTATGTAAAGCAATATTATTACATAAACAATTATGTAAAGCAATATTATTACATAAACAATTATGTAAAGCAATATTATTACATAAACAACTATGTAAAGCAATATTATTATAAACAATTATGTAAAGCAATATTATTATAAACAATTATGTAAAGCAATATTATTACATAAACAATTATGTAAAGCAATATTATTACATAAACAATTATGTAAAGCAATATTATTACATAAACAATTATGTAAAGCTATTATTACATAAACAATTATGTAAAGCAATATTATTACATAAACAATTATGTAAAGCAATATTATTACATAAACAATTATGTAAAGCAATATTATTACATAAACAATTATGTAAAGCAATATTATTACATAAACAATTATGTAAAGCAATATTATTACATAAACAATTATGTAAAGCAATATTATTACATAAACAATTATGTAAAGCAATATTATTACATAAACAATTATGTAAAGCAATATTATTACATAAACACTAAATAACACACTAAATACAGTAATCCCTTGTTTTATGTAGTTTTGTTAAATACAGTTTTGCATATACATGGGTAAGCCATACCATACCTAAAATGCTAAATTTGAACAGATAAATATTGCATGCCAGTTCCATGTGTAGTACAATTACTGTACATACTTTGCAGTGCACCTAGTGAGTCAACTGCTGTGCAGTTACTAGTGATGCACCACGGCTGGTTGCCCAGTTTGTTATATCTTCAGGACTATAACTTTGTTTTTCTTTAAAAACACTTTACTTTTTGATTAATATGGCTCCAAAATGTCCAGCCAGTTCTCCTGCAGAGGGTGAGGCTAAAAGATCAAGAAAAGTAATGACTTTAGTGCAAAAAGTGGTTGTTAGATAAAGTCAGGCATGTCAGCAGCAGCAATCGGTAGGTTGTTTTGGGTGAATGAATCAACAGTGCAAACAATCAGGAAAAATAAACAGAAAATAAGAGATTCGGTTAAATCATCTATCCCCATAAGTGCTAAAATTGCACAAATTGTTCGAGATCCTGTGCTAGTGAAAATGGAAAAGGCTTTGAACACTTGGATTGAGGATATGGATCGAAAACATGTACCATTAAGCAGTGCAATTATCTGTGAGAAAGCCAAGCAGATCTATGGCCATTTTGTCCCATGTGATGCTGCTAGTGCCGGGACCGAGTTTAGTGCAAACGAAGGCTGGTTTGAAAATTTCAAGAAAAGATTCCACAATATCACTCATAAATAGTACTGCACAGCAATCCTCACCATTATCATCATTATTATTATTTTTGGTTAGCAAAATTTTATTTCTTTTATTATATTACATATTATTTATATATTATTATATTATATATTATTTACTAACTGTATTTATAGCTTAATACTTGTTAATAAGGTTAAATCAGGCTATATATAGGCCCATGTAACTGGTAAACAGATGTATTGAGGTAAATTGGATGTAAATATATATATATATATACAGAAATCCCCCACATTAACAACATTCACATTAGTGGAAACTTCACTTGGATGGACTTAATTGCTGTCTGGTCATTAACATTCAGTTTAACGTAATACAGGTCATTAAAGTGAAGATTTCCACTAAAAAAGTCTGTTAGCATCACCAAACTTCACTTTAGCGGACCCAAATATTATTGGAACCAGCCCTCGGATGAGGTTGCAGTCAGTTGTTTCCTGTTGTATTTGTATATTTATTTGTATTTGTATTTATATTTTGGAGAATTGACTATATATGGGAGTACATAAAAATAAATATTTACATGTGCATGTGTTCATAAGTAGGTAAGTCTATGTATGCACTTTCATGTGTTGAATGTGGAGATTCGAGGGCTATGCATACATGTGTAACTGTACTGAAGTATTTTGGTTACGGAAAACCTCACGTTAATGTCCTGTAGTCTGGTAAAGTGGGGGTCGTCTGTACTTCACTTTAACGTTCCCTGATACATTAAAGTGGGGGTTTTCCATACTTCACTTTAGCGGAAATTTCACTTTAGCAACCACACGCTCCCCCCAAAGTGTACGTTAATGTGAGGGTCTACTGTATGCTGTTTTTTGTTATATGTGGGTTGTGCAAGCATGGAACTCTCGCATGAAACAAGGGATTACTGTATAGTACACTGGTGTTGAAAAGCATGAAATGACACAACCTCACTCAGTGAAAGAGAGAGAGTGACTGAGCCTGCATCAATCTGCGTGGGCAGTGTTGCAGATGCCACATGACAAAATCACTAATTTGTGGAGTCAGTCACAAATTTATTGAAACATGGTAGTAAAATGGGTCATCACAAATTTGCAAAATCACAGAGCCTCATGAACAATGAGGGCCCACTGTACAGGGTAAACAAAAAATGAACATGAACTTGCTGTTTTATTAATCCAAAGATCATAGTTATGAGCCAATGGGCCAGTAATGTGTTCTAGAACATCATTGTCAGTTGAACTTAATTAAGGAACTTTATTTATTTGAAAATTGTATTCTAAACTTAGTCTAAAAACATTGTTGTTGCTATGTTGACAGAATGCGCCCAGAAATAGCAACACCTGACATTTTTAAAGCAAACCACTCGTATAAAACTTTATCAAGTTGATCTAATTTAGGTTTATGCAATGATTTCCACTCTCAAATGGATTTATTAGTCTCTGAAGCAGCATGACTTATTATTTTCATTTATGATTTTAAAATTACCCTAGTGATTTCAAAATGTGCCAAATTTGAAGTGCCAAATTTTCAAGAGTCTACTGTATTTATAAAAACTAAAGAATTTCTTTGGATTTGTATTTAATTTGGCTCTTTCATTTCAGGCTGTATTGGGCTTCGTGCTTTGGTTACTATGAAACATGTTAAAATTTAGTTACAGTACATTTTGTACTTATTTATGTTCCTGACCAAATAAATTTGGAGTGGCCAATGGCCATACTGAATTGCAGTTGTCCATCCATCTGTTCCTTTGTCACACTTTCATGTCTGGGTTATAACTTTTGAACCACTCGACATAAATTAATGACACATTGATGATCATAAGATGTCTGAACTTTTAAACCACTCAGTATATGTAGCTATGTATCAGCACAAGATGATGTGTTGTGAACAAGAATGTCTCTTGCATCAAAGGTCAAGGTTACAAATATAAGACAAACCATCCTATAGAATCTTTTAGCTTTGCTGAATAATAGCAACCAGTAATCATTCCTTTCTTTACAGATTTGACTGAATTTGTTTTATGAATTAGCTACATTCCTCATATTTCTGTGATAACTTTTGAATACAGATCTAAATAGGCCTAACTGCTATTAAATATAATTAGTGTTTATTGGCAAACAAATTGTTCATTGTGTATTCATTCTTTCATTTGTATTTTATGTCCATATTTGTCCATCAAATTCATCATCCATTTTTTCTCTTCACTGCCACTTCATAAAGTTTGTCCAGTTACATTTGCTAAATCTATCCGACATTCAAGGTAAATATGTACTGTTTGTTAATTGTTTAAAAGTTAAGGTCTAGATTAATTATAATCCTTTACTTTAAGTTCATTTTGTTTTCATTTAAGCATTTTAATAAATTATTGTTTATTGAAAATTATTATTTGCTTCAGTCAGTTGTAAGTTAGCCTAAACTTTAAGAACATGGTATTTTGTTTGCCATAGGGCTTAGGCTTAAGCTAAAGTCTGCATGAGATTTAGCCACTAAGGTGATATCTGTTTTGAGTTATGGAAAGATATGGTAGTGTTTTAGAATTATATGTATCTGCCTCACAAAATTGTTTTTTTTTTTGCTAGCTGGTAGCTGTTTGTTTTTCCTCATTTCTTCAGTTTTTGTCCATTTTTGTTAATGCTATATATATATATATATATATGCGCTACGTAGTGGCCGATGTCGTAACACCGCTTCTCGGAGATCAGCGAAGTTAAGCGACATTGGGTCTGGGTAGTAGTTGGATGGGAGACCATCCTCTGCATCCAGATTATTGTAGTGACCCGTGGTTCGGATCCCACGTAAAGCTGTAGGTCCCCTCCGTCATATGACCTTAGATGCTGTGAAGGAGGTTAAACAACCCCAATTAAAAAAAATATATATATATATATATATATATATATATACACACACACTAAATCACCTGGTTTTGGTTCTATTTTAATTTGGTTAGGTGTAGGAAATATTGTGTTAGTTTGTTATAATTCATTTCTTATTCCAAGCTGAGCCTCATCTGTATTGATTTGGTTTGATAATTTCTCTGGTCTGGTTGTGATCTTTTTTCCAGTTTGGGCTGATTCATTATTATTATTATTATTATTATTATAATTACAGATTTTTCTTCTTTATTAAGGGCTAAATATAATTAACTATTACTGGTTACTGTTCATTTAATTAAATTTTCAGAACTTTATCTACCAATACTACTGGTTTGTTTTTATATCGATAACAGTATTGACACCATTTAGGTGAATATGGAAGTAAAAGGAGGAAAAACAAAATCATTTACAAATACCATATATAAAAAGAAAATTCAATGTTGTTTTGTTAGGCGAGTTGATTTGAGCCAGAAAGAGAAACATCCCAAAAAACATTGATTTTTATTTATTTATTTTTTTAATTTGTGTATTTATTTATTTTAAGTTCATTCAGCTCTAAATCAAAACTGTGTAGGCTATGTGTGAGTTATGATAATGAATATATTTAATTTTTCAAAAAAGTATATTTAAAACAAAATATAGGGCCTATGACTTAATTTGAAACAAAATATAGGGCCTATGACTATTAATTTGAAACAAAATATAGGGCCTATGACTATTAATTTGAAACAAAATATAGGGCCTATGACTATTAATTTGAAACAAAATATAGGGCCTATGACTATTAATTTGAAACAAAATATAGGGCCTATGACTATTTAAAATAAAATATAGGGCCTACAACTGTTAGTTGTAGGCCTTATATTTTATTTTAAGTTGTTAATTTAAAATAAAATATAGGGCCTACAACTGTTAATTTAAAACAAAATGTAGGGCCTACAACTGTTAATTTAAAACAAAATGTAGGGCCTACAACTGTTAATTTAAAACAAAATGTAGGGCCTACAACTGTTAATTTAAAACAAAATGTAGGGCCTACAACTGTTAATTTAAAACAAAATGTAGGGCCTACAACTGTTAATTTAAAAAAAATGTAGGGCCTACAACTGTTAATTTAAAACAAAATGTAGGGCCTACAACTGTTAATTTAAAATGAAGTGTAGGGCCTACAACTGTTAATTTAAAATGAAGTGTAGGGCCTACAACTGTTAATTTAAAATGAAGTGTAGGGCCTACAACTGTTAATTTAAAATGAAGTGTAGGGCCTACGACTGTTAATTTAAAACAAAATGTAGGGCATATGACTATTAATTTAAAAGTTAAGGTGTTTTTTATTGGAAAGTGTATATAGAGCCTAATATGGCTCTAGGCCAATTACATCATTAATCTTCACCTGTGTACGAAGAAAACAGCTGGAGAAAGTAGTGAACTTTGTGTATTTTTTAAATTTTTATTTTTGTAGTTTTGGTTCTCAAATATGTTGGTTAAAGGTCTGATCTTATGTTACATATATCATTTTAATAATAATAATAACAATAAAGTTGTGTGCCAATGAATCCTGAACTCTTGGGTGGTCTTGGCATTTTTTTAAATATCTCTCCAAGAAAGTGGTATTCTCTGTTGAAAGGGACCAAAGTGGTTACTAAATATGTATGATCAAAATGAATGCATCACGTAAATGTGTAAAAAGATGGCTAGTTACACAGTTCTAATTTAGGAAATTCAATAACCTTTTTGTGTGTGAACTCTTTGACAGACTACTAATCACTATTATATTACGTAGACCCTCTCATATTTGTCAAGCAAAATATCTTTAAGTACTAGATCTATCCACCTATCTATTTCCAGGGTTGGAAAACCCATCTGGTATTTTGCTGGGTAGTTGGGTTTTTGCCAACCCTGTCTCTTTCATCCACCCATTTTGTTGGTGACATACTTGGTTCAAATTAGGGGTGCACCGATATATCGGTATCGGTTAGAGGTATATCGGCCGATATTATATTATTCTTGCCGAGTGTGAAACTATTGAAGTAAGTACATTAGTTATTATTCTTAATGATTGATAAGGCCTGAAGATCTGAAGGAGGGTGAAAAATAAAAAAAAGTTGAAACTCGTTTTATCAAATTAAATTATCGTTTTTATCAAAACATCATAATTGCATAATTTGATGACTTCAAAATAAAAAAAAAAAGGCTCCTTTTGCTTTACTCTTCAATCAAAAAACAAATACCAAAAACTGAGAAGTACATTTCTAAAAAGTAAAAACTATTAAGTGAAATTATATAATTTAAGATTTGAATGGCAGATCATCAATTGCTCTCCGTTAATTTCAAAATAAAAAATGCTCCTTTTTTCAAAAATAAAAATAGCTATACCCCTGTTTACTAAACAGGAGTATATTTAGACACACACACACACACACACACACACACACACACACACACATACATATATATATATATATAAGACGCTGCTTTTGCTTTACCCCTCAATTAAAAAACAAATACCAAAAACTGAGAAATACATTTCTAAAACAATAAAAACTAAGTGAAATTATATAATTTGAGATTTGAATGGCAGAACATCAACTGCTCTCCATGTTCTGGCAAATCATTTAAAATTATCTTATCATTTTATCCTATGAATATTTATTATTTATCAAAGTCTGAAAAAATAAAAGTAATTAATACCTATTGCACTTATTTAAAATGTATCATGCATTTATATAGTAAATCTAAAGTTAGAATTTAAGTTTATATAGTTAATTTTTAATTTTTAATTTTTTATTATAGTATTTATATTATTAATTGGATAATATCACTCTTAGGAAGTCTGAAGTAAAAACTCTAAATTGCCAGAGTGCACATTTAGTGATAAATAAAAATATGAATTGAAATTAATTTAATAAAACAACTATTTTTCTAGTTTAGTTAAATTAGGTTAGGTAAAGATATATCGGTATCGGCCAAATTTGTATATCGGTGCATCCCTGGTTCAAATCCATAGGATCCACCCATACCCATTGGATCGACAAGACCAAAACATCAACAGTCTAAAACACTAACAATCTAACCCAACCCACATTACAGTATACTTGTCAGCAGAATGTCAAGTTGATCAGATTTCATAATCCTGGATCTGTATTATAGCACAGGGGTAGAGGACTAAGAGCTAGAGAAAGCAGGACCTAAATATAGTATTATGTAGTGTGCCTGAAAGCCTCGGCATGCTTCATATATGAGGGTGGTCAGAAAGTTTTGCAAGCAAGGTATAAAATAATATGATGGCTCTGATTTTTTATGCATTATGAAGGTGTGTACCTTTGGGTAGTAGTTGGGGTTAATTTCAATAATGTGGCATTATTTGTTGCTTTGGGTTGAGAGCTTGAAGTTTGGGAGCCCAGGAAATTATGGATTTTTGCAAACTTGAACATCAGTGTGTCGTAAGGTTCTTATCCAAAGGTGTTAATGCGAAGGAAAGCCATCACTGTGTTACATTGGTGATGCCTCCCTCGTATACCACAGTAACAAGATGGGCCATGGAGTTAAAGCATGGGCGTGAGTCTTGAGGACGACCTTCAGATACCACTGATGAGGGAACTGTGGCCCAAGTCGAGAACTTAATTATGGCAGATCGACGTATCAAGGTTGATAAGATTAGCACTGAAGTTGAAATTTGATGTGAAAGTGTTGTGATCATCATCCATGAGTATTTGGGTATGTTTAAGGTTTCGCCATGATGAGTGCCCCGAAATTGCAGCGCTCAGGATTGACATGATGAGTGGCCCGAAATTGCAGCGCTCAGGATCGACATGATGAATGCCCCGAAATTGCAGCGCTCAGGATCGACATGATGAATGCCCCGAAATTGCAGCGCTCAGGTTCGACATCAGAAGATGGTGTCAAGTCGAGAGCTGCTTGAACTGTATGAAGCCGACCCAGCCAACTTTCTTTCCCGTATGGTTACTGTGGATGAGACATAAATCTATCATTGGGACTCCGAGTCGAAGTTGTAATCCATGCAATAGAAACGAATTCTCTGACCCCAAGAAGTTCTGAACGCAACCCTCGGCCAGCAAGATCATGGCCTCGGTTTTCTGGGATGCCAAAGATATTCTGCTGATTAACTGTATGCCTGCCTCGAAAATTGCGCAGCGCCATTAAGGAGAAACGAAGGGGAATGTTCACTAAAGGTATTCAGGGCAATGCACTGAACCATAAGGCCTGTGTTGTACAATTCTTGACTGTGGTTTCGAGCAACTCGCCCATCCTCCGTACAACCTAGACCTGGCCCCAAGTGACTATTATCTATTTCGAAACTTGAAGTCCCCCCCCCCCCCCCCCCCCTGCTTGGTCGTCGCTTTGAGGAGGAGGAGGAGGAGGAGGATGATGAGCAGCAGCTCGGAGGTTATTGGTTTGACCATCATTCGGAAGACTTCTGTAAGACTAGCATCACGAGCTCTGAAAGACAAATGAGCAAGCGTATTAAAGTTAGTGGACATTATATTGAAGAATAAGGTATGAATGGTTTGTCTGCCATATTATTTTATACTTTGCAAAAATTTCCTATCATATAAATCGGTCCACTTTTCCTGCTGTTAATAACAAACTGCTCTTGTTATATAAAACTTTTGACAAATTGACTCTAACTTTGCTTCTACAAATTTGAACGCTTCCGATTACCCTATAAAAAATCGGCGTACAAACAATCGGCACCATCACGAAGAACGAGGAATAAGAAGCTGACCCGAATGCTTAAACTCGTCCATACGCTTTAAACTCGACTGTAGCCATCATTTACCGCTTAGTTTTCGTGCGTGGATGGCGCCAAACTTTAAATTGTAATCTAATTTCTTTTATTAGCCTAGACATTGATTGTTTAAAATAATTCTTTTCAATATACGAATATATAAACCGCGCAACTAACGAGGAAGAATTTTGATATGGGAATTGCGGATATACTGTACATTTAGAAAGTACAATAATCCTTTTAGAAGTTATGACAATTAAGATTTAGAATTCTTCTTGCTCGGCAAGATTGTAAAATAGTGCTTATTATTTTTCATTGGTCTATGACTTACATAAAATAAAAATAGTATCTTAAAAGAAATGAGATTTTTCCGACTTTCTAAACCTCCGATGATGGTGATGAACTTTGATGGGCAATAAATAAATCCCCTAATCTCTCTGTTAGCCCAAATTTTTGCGAGACAGAAATAGTAAAACTGGGCTTAGTCTAAAAATATATAATAGTAATATTAATGGAGAAAAAAGTTATATATATATATATATATATATATATATATATATATATATAAAATAATCTTTTGGAAGTTTTCCAAAGACAAAAAATATCTTGCTAGGGTTAGAGAAAAGCATAGAAAACCTTGCATACTAGAAGCATTGGCGAACGTTCCTTTTGGCATGGACCGTATAGTGTGTTGTCAGTGTTGAAGAGTTTTCTATCTTTGTTTGTTGGTTTAGTCCGATGTGGTTGAAGGTTGATAATGAAAAAGAAAGTTTTAATTTCATTTCAGTTCAAATTGTGTGATGAGTTTTGTAATCTACTGATTTTTAAGATTTTTTAAGTTACTAATTAAATGATTGTGTATAACATTGGCTGATGATGCAAAGTTCTATTCATAATTGAGAAAAATAAATAAATATATATATATATATATATAAATTTTTATTCTTGTATTTTTTTTTAAATTTTTTGTTTTTTTTTGTAGGTAGTTGTTTAGTTTTGTGCTCGACATTTTTTTTTTATTCTGATGACTTATTTAGTGGTTTTCATCTGTTTAGTGACTTTTATGCAGTTTGAATTCTTCAAAACGCTGACGTCAATTTAGAAATGAAACTAGACCAAGGCTGTAAATGACGTGCGTCACTCTATTAAAAATAATGCGTTATCACACTGAATACAGTTTGCTGTAAATTCTAAAAATTAAGATGATGGATCCCAATTTTAGTTACTTTTTTCTCCTGTCGAATTTGATTAAAAAAAAAAAAAAAAAAATCACAAATTAAGGAATTGGTTGCAGTTCTTAATTTACTGAAAAATGAAGTAGATAACTTAGTAATTGTATTGATAATATCACTGTATTTTAGTTTGTAATTTTTAATAATTGATTGAAACAGGTACAGTCTGTGGTTTGATATAAAACAAAGTGATTGTAACAGTTAATTGTTTTACGGACTAAATTTACATCGTAAATTAGAGATTGTGTTGTACGTTCCTTGGATTTATTTTTCTTTTCAGTTTCGTTACGTATGACAAAATGAGTGATTGTTGTCTAAATACAATGATTGAACTGTTAACATAAAACACTGAGAAGTGCCATCTTAAAAAAAAATGTCTGATTTCAAAATGAATTCTTTACCTTCACTCACCATGAATAAGTTCTTTGTAAGCAAAAGAGCCTCCATGTTCGAGATATGCGAGGAGAACCCGAAAGAGAAGAGAGATCGAAGTCCTTGCGGCGTTTTGGAGTCATCTGAAAGGAAGCTCATAGGTAAAGAAATAAATTTTATTGCTCGACGACGCGTGTGACAAAGATCCTCTAGCAAAACTAAATTTTTGGTTTATATTCAATGTAGTATTAATGAACCTCTCGTAGTTATTCGTCCGTTATTATAAAACTTTCTCACACCGATTGAGACTACCGCAGCACCTATACTGACACTGGGAAATCGGCTGCATTTGATAGCGAGTGTTATAAAGTGGTAGTAGTAGTTACTGTTGTTGCGTGTGGTTAAGCTACGAGTAGTAGTAGTAGTACCGTACTAATAACAAATGAAAGGATTCGCTCTTTCGTTGCTAGCGGTTGCCCTAATTACGACCCTTTGCCTCCTTCGCTTTCCTCCAGTTCAACCTTATCGTAACTCGCTTCGACCGGAAATTTATCCCACTTGAAAAACGGGAATTTATTTATATGGAAAGGAATCGTGAATCGAGCGCATTTCCAGTCGGGAGCGACGACTGCTTTACCGTAACACCCAACATTGCTTCTATCCGTAGTAAGCTCGGTCTCATTTGGATTAAGGGCTAACACATTGCGGAATTCTTTATAAAATACCAGCGCCGAAGCTAGCTAGCTAGCTAGCTAGCTCCCTTTAAAGAACTTGCCGAAGACTAATTCTGTTCACGTCAACAATACCACGAAATTATTACGCAAGTTGTTGTTGTAGCCCTTAGAATCTAGTTATATCGTAATACAACTCGATGTCAGATGAGCGTGATCCTTGATAGTACGTAACCCCTTCGAGACTTCGCTCATTTGTTGCGTAATTACTGAAATAGTTTTATTCATGAAATTTTAAATAGGTTAATAATATTTACAAATTTTTGTTCAGCTAATTAGGCTTTTTTAGGGTAAGGTTTTTAAACTGTACTCGAGGCATTAATAGGTAATTTTCTTCGGCCGTAATTCTCTGTAGATGCAATTACAAATGAAAGTAAATGTAATATATTAAAATGTTAAAACGATGGACATTTGGTACAGTAAATTTCTACGGAACACTATTCCGATTTTTTTTTTTAGCCGCGAGTTAAACGTTAAAAATTATCTCCAATATAAAGAATTATCAATTAAAACCTCTAAAGTGAAAAATAAATATGGAAGACAACGTTTGGGCCAATTACCAACAGTTGGCCGTCATGAGGTTGCTAAAAGAATAGAAATGTAGAGAAGCGAGGAAAAAAAAGAGAGAGCTTGATCTAACCTAATTAATGGATGTTACTAGAGTGTCTTTTTAGCTTGATTTTAAGATATCTTTCTTTTTAAGATATTACAGTACCTTACTACCACATACCGTACGAGGATTTTAGTGCTACAGTTTAATATTTAGTGTTGCAATGAAGTGATAAAATTGTCAAGTTAAAATAACATTTCATTTTTAAGTCGATTTTTTACGCTTGTAGCATTTTAGGATGCATGATTAATATATATATATATATATATATATATATTAATTTTGCTTAGTCTATATTTTCCTAACTTTTATGGTGAAGAGTAATGCTAGAACAAAACGAAAAAAGAGAAGAGCCTTTTTAACTATTAGTTTTTTGTTTTTAAGCATATGCGTTCTTACACCTATGATTGGGTTGTTATGAAGTCATTGAAGGCGTTTAAAATTCAATAATCTGTTACCTATTTGAGACACCCTATAAATATGCCAACGTCAGTAGCTCACTGCGTGAGGTATCATAACACCGTTTTCCTATAAGAGAAGTGAAGACGCTGAGGTCGGGGTTTCGACTCCCGATGATGCTGCTGATGATGATAATAATAATGCGGGAGGTAGAGCAATGGGTGGCATTAGTTGGCCTGAGCGCTGTGCCAGTTTCTGGCCCTCTTCACTGATTATTATTAGATTCGTACATTAAATGGCATTGTAAAGTTTAACCATTAAAATTTTGTAGGCTACGCGTTCGTGGCACTGGTAAGCTGTAGACTAGGCAAGATTATAGACAAAAATAGCGACAGATGGACCAAAAATAAATTGTAATCTATGATTAACCGAATTTAAACCAGTAACAAAAGTAAGACAAAAGTTTAGAACCCATTTTGCAAGAAGGATCTGTTCGTGAAAACTCGATTAAAACTGAATGAAAAAAAAATTAAAGGTCGCCAGTGAAAGATACGAACGAAGAACGTTCCGGTAGACGTTCGAGTTGCATTTGAAAGAGGCTCAAGAAAATCCCTTACTCGCGCTTCAAAGGAAATAAACATTTTAGTAACAACGACAGTGCTTAAAATTTTGTCGGGAAAGTTGCATAAAAATTCTTACAAAATTGAAGTTATCCAGGACTTAATGAAATTGGATTATGTTGCTAGGCGAACTTCCGCGAACAATTTCTTTACGAAAATCTAAGCTTTTTGGAGCGGTTAATACTTTTAGATGAAGCGGAATTTTGTCGCAATGGCAGTGTTAAAAAGTGAAAAACCAAATAAGATTTGGCATCAAAGATCTAAGGCCACTGTTTGGTGCGTCTTACAAAGTTAAGTCTCGGATGATGACAAATGGAGGACGCTGCCTCGCATTGCCGTTTTCCAACAAGACGGAGCTCTCCGCCATTTTGCTTTGAATATTTGAATTTTTTGAAGCTAACTCTCGGGAAAATGGATTCGGAGAAAAAAAAAACTTCTATGGTTACCACACTCGCCTGATCTAACCCCTTCAGACTTTTTTGTAGGGTCGTGTAAAGAGGATCGTTTACGCCACGACTCCTCAACATTTGCGAAAACAATCCCCAACTCGAAACAACAGTCGACCAAATCACAAAACACTAAATCGAAAACAGGATCGATGGAAAATGCGTTGAATTGTAAATTGTTTGTACACGGAGAAATGGCCAAGTGTCGGACCGTGAGAGAATTTTGCCCGTCCACCTCCACCCACTGCATCCGAACCTAGAAATATTTGTCGCCAAATTATACCACCAAACAAATAAATTAGAAATATAAATAATCATAAAGCAGTAAAAAAGAAAAGCTTAAAATACAAGCAAATAATTGAACATTAAATAACCTTCACGTGTGTCATGCATTTTTTTTTTTAAACAAACCCAAAGCAACGACATGCACATTATTATTATTATTCACACAGTCACGTGTAATCGTGCGCGTGACGAAGTCTTAATCCACCTTCAAAACGAGTCTAAAAAGGCTATTTATTTTTCTCTTTAAATACACGTCTCCAAAGCGAAAAAAAAATGTCTGACGTCTGATGTACGAATGATTCATATTTTACGCCTCGCATAAGTCCGCCCCCTCCCCCCTGGTCCACTGGGATGAAAGTGGTCCCCAAGCAAACAAAAGTCAAAAGTTGGCTACCCCTACTGTAAAGAATGATTGCAAAACTTTGTTAGTTAAGCTTTATAATTCTATTCATTATATTGTTCCCTCTAATAGGTAAAAAATTAGTTTAGAATCACTTTAGGATATACACACACACACACACACACACACATATATATATATATATGATGAAAATAACCACGAAGGAAACAGAATGGTGCTCAAGCGCTTTCGTTTAATGACATTCTTAGGAACACACTAGAGTCTAGCCGAAAGCGCTTGAGCACTATTTTGTGTTTCCTTTTTCCTTCGTAGTTATTTTCATCATAAATGTTATTCACGTGATATTTTCGTGAAATAATATATATATATATATATATATATATATATATATATATATATATATATATATATAGTAAGGAATAAGAGTAAGAGAAGGTGGTACATTATTAGTCAGAATTTCAGAAATTCAATTTCCATCATCATTGCTAAGAAATAAAAAATTAAAAAGTGAACAAATATGGAAAAAGATTTTATAATATATATTTGTACAGTAATCTAATTGTATCAGGTCATCCCATAAGTAATGTCGTTTTTTAGATCGGAATTTGAAGGACAAAAAAAAAACTCAACAGACTTTAATCTAGTATATATTTTCCATCGGAATCAATGACACTCTGCCAACGTCCTACAAGCTTTTCAATGCCATGTTTATAAAATTCAGGCGGTTTTGAGGCAAAAAACGTACAAAGACGTGTGCAGGTCATCTAAAGAAGTATACTGTTTCTCGTCAATATAGTTTTGCAGACTCTTGAAGAGATGATAATCTGAAGGCGCAAGGTCTGGAGGATGTGGAAGTTTTTTCCACCCAAGCTCCTCAATTTTTGCGGAAGTGATCCGAGCGGTATGAGGACGTGCGTTATCGTGTGGAACACGATTCATTTCCGATTAACCAAAGAAGGTCTCTTTTCTTTTAGTGCAGTGTTCAATCGATCCAGTTGTTGACAGTAGACTTGAGCGGTGATTGTTTGGTTGTGTGGCAAGGTTTCAAAGTGTATTACACCACCTTTATTCCACCAAACACTAAGCAACACCTTCCGAGGGTGAAGATTTGGTTTTGGCTGTGGTGTCGCTGGTTCTCCGGCACAAATCCACTGTCGACGGCGCTTAACATTCTGGTACAGTATCCACTTTTCATCACCAGACACTAAACGGTGCAAAAACGGATCTTGGAGTTCACGGGTATGAAGAGCTGTGCTAATGTTTACCCGCACCCTCAGATTGTCGACCGACAATTCATGTGGCACCCATTTTCCTAACTTAGGCACTTTCCCGAGTTGTTGCAAATGTCGATTGATGGTGGACGGGGATGAATTGAGTTTCTGGGCCAATTCTTCGACAGTTGTTGAACAGTCTTCTTCAAGTGCGGCTAACAGTGGGTCATCATCAAACTCAGCAGGGCGTCGAGAGCGTGCTGCATCTGTCAAACATCAGTCACCATTCCTAAACTTTTGAAACCATTTTTGACATTTCCTCTCATGCAGAATATCGTTGCCATAATGTTCCTGAATGTTTCGCGTTGCTTCAGGAGCACTGTTCCCTTTTTTGAACTCGTAAAGCATTATATTCCTGATATGCTCTTCTGGTACCGCCATGTTTATGAGGGGTTCACATAAAGCAAAACACACGTCTTCACTGGTCAAGGTCTGTAAAGTATGTAGCGAAACACGATAGATCTCCTCTTAGATATAACCTTCGGAAAATTTATGCTTAAACCGAGTAGGACTAGTTTAAACTTAATCTATCGTAAAAAACGACATTACTTATGCGATGGCTTGATATAAAGGTTGGGAATGGTTGACTGTTGAAGTAGCCATGTTAGAAGTCGAAGAGTGGTGGCGGATTTCTTTTTCAATGATGGTTCAGAAGAATTATTTAGCTATGTTTAAGTTAAAGGCAGAACTGTAATCGTTGAGGGTAGGTTTTGTACTAAGGATATATTGGAATTCCAGGATGCGGAGGTCGGTTGGTTGGTATGCTGAATTGATAATTTTGAAATTGGTCGGGGGTCGGGGCAGTGGGCGATTGTGGAGGTGGCAATGATATCTTATTGCTGATTTCGATGGTTTATTTAAAGGTTGTGATGTTCTGGTAGAAATGCCGCGATGTTCGTCCACTCTTGTTTGATATTGGCGAATGGCGCTGCCAATATGTAACTCGCGTTGCAGTGAGTACAGTCGAGACAGTGGACGAAACAAGGGGCTGGTTTTTTTTTTCTTTATGGTTGAGATACGATTTAATGCTATTATTATTGGTGAATACAAATTGGAGGTTAGTTTGAGGGTAAAGAGGGGTGAGTAGGTGGCAAAGTTCTGATTGTATTTTGTAACTAATATAGTCGTAGTAGGGAAAGAAAAGTATTGTATATCTTCTTTAACAGTGGGGACTTTAAGGGGGATTGATAAATGTTGTTGAGAAAATTTCTAGTTAGATATTGTAGTAAATGTTTTGGGAAAGTTAATAATGGCGAAACTGTGAATGAATTCTATTTCGTTGTGCAAGGATAAGTAGGAGGAACAAAGTTGATAAGCACGGTGGATTAAGAGTTTAATGCTGTTAATTTTATATAGTAAGGGGATGTGGCTAAGTAGTTAGTACCTAGGCCTGTATATGTAGGGTTTTGATATATGGAAGTGGTGAATTTATTATTTCGTTTTGTTATTGCTATATCTAAAAAGGGTAGGGTGTTGTTAGATTCGTCTTTAGAGAACTTGATGGTTTGATGCTAGGAATTGAGATAGTTAAGAAAAAGAGGGGCGTGGCTAGCATTGTGAAAGAGGAGAAAAGTGTCATCGACATATATTATAGGTGTGGTTTGTAATGGGGCAATGGAGTAGCCATTAATTTTCGTGAGAAAGATGTTAGCTAATGTGGCACTTAGGGGGGATCCCATGGCTAGTGGATCGGTTTGTTGGTAAAGTTGTGTTTTGGAAAAGAAGTAGGTGTCGGTAAGTTTTGTTTTCAGTATTCGTTTCACCCGATAACATTTATGTATCTTACCTCTCTACATTTTATGTAATTTTTTTTAAACTTTAAATTATTATTATAAGACTACAAATATACTGTATAAAATCTTTTACCATATTTGTTCGTTATTTTTTATTTCTTAGCACTGATGATAGAAATTGAATTTCCGAAACGTCTGACTAATAAACATGTACCACATTCTCGTCCTCTTATTCCTTACTAAGTTGCGGTTCCCCAAGAACAAACCCTTCCAGTGGCGTACTAAGGGGGTGCGAGGGGGGCGGTCCGCCCCGGGTGACAGCCAGGAGGGCGGTGCCATCGGGAGAGTTGAAATACCAGTACAAGTTTTCAAACCAAATGAAAAATTCGCCAAAGTAAGAAAAAAAAATTAAAAATGTTCAAACTATTACAACAGCTTAATGTTAATTTCCACTAAAATAAATTTTTATTTTTATTGGCAATACAAAATTTACAAACGAAAAATTAAATATTTGATAAAAATTACATCGAAAGGCGAACGTTTGTTGACGTTTTAGTCATCAGTTTGTTGAGCATAGCCAGCTGGCTGCAACTGACACTCCAAGTCTTGTTCACTTGACACTGTGACTCCACATACATGAGGTATGTTTCATTAAATAATTATGATAAAGCATAAAGTGCTGGTTTATAACAATATCATGGTACTTATACCAGTGTCCAGTAATTTTTGACAATGTGGTATCATAGTGATGTTTAAGTGTTTATAAATGATTATTAATGATAATTAATAATGATAATGATAAGTAATTGTCTCTGCTTGTCTGGGTTGATAATCTGATAACTCAATGGGTATCTGGTTGGAAAAAGTTTGAGAACCACTTGTTTGACGCTTTTCTGTTGTAATAAAGTCCTGGAAGAAATTAATCTCGCACAAAAGTATTTGCAAACAGTTGGAATCAGCCTTGAAAAGTGCATTGTGAAGCTCCAAGCTCTAAAACTGTTTCATGAAGATCAGCGCAATGAAATTGTGGAGAGGGCCATTCATTATGCAACAACAAAGTGTGAGGAAATGGACATTTCTATGGAGAGAAGAGGGAGAGTAAAGCTCCGAAAAAGGATGCCAGGGGAGATGGCAAAGGATGCTGGTCTCACATTGCCAGAGGAAGTAAAAAGGGCTACGTTTGAATGTCTTGATCACTCATCAAGAATTGGGGATTCGTTCTAAGGCAATGGATCAAATTCTGTCAATCTTCGCTGTTATTCAGCCAAACACTTTGGTTGTTGCAACAGAAGAAGAACTTCGGAAGTATATTCCAAATTTGACTCAGATTTTCGATGAATTCTCTGATGAGATATCAGTGTGGAAATTGGACGACTTCGGAGGCATTTGGAAGCTGCCAAAATCAGCGTTGAAGAGGCAAAGAAATGGACAGCATTGCAGTTTCTGGAGTTTATTGTGAAATGGGATTTTTGTGAATCTTTGCCAAGCTTGTCACTGTGTTTGAGATTCTTTTTGACTGTCTGTGTCTCTATTGCTTCATGTGAAAGAAGTTTTTCCAAATTGAAATTGATAAAAAAGTTCTTTCGCTCGACCATGAATCAGACAAGATTGACAAATCTGGCTTTACTTTCAATTGAACATGAATATGCAAAGAAGGTGAATTTGGATGAGGTCATTGATCAATTTGCAGAAATTAAGGCTCGAAAGCAGAGACTGAATCCTCTCTATTTACCTTTGAAGAATAGGCTGAGCATTGAGACTGGATTTCCTGTGTTTTTTGTATAAAATAAAATGCAGTATTACCTGTTCACTGAATTTTTAATGTCCTGCATTTTTCTTATTTCCAATTTGCTTATGACAGTACTGTACTGTTTAGAAATCTACTTGCAAACATATATTTTTCTGTGTTTAAATTTTAAAATTATTTATCGGGGGTGCCAAAGGAAGGATCCGCCCCGGGTGCCAAATACTTTAGGTACGCCCCTAAACCCTTCAATCAAGTTGTGTGTGTATATATATATATATATATATATATATATATATATATATATATATATATATATATATATAAATAAAATAACCACAAAGGAAACAGAATGACATCCTCAGGAAAACACGACGCTCTAGCCGAAAGTGCTTGAGCATCATTGTGTTTTTCCTTTTTTCTTCGTGGTTATTTTCATTATAAATATTATTCACGTGTTACTTTCATGAAATAATATATATAAATATATAGCGCCTCGGTGGTGTCGTGGTTAACGTCGCTGGCTACGAATCCATTGGCTCCGGGATCGAGACCCGGTGACGGCAGCCGGCGCGCAGCAAACCCCAGCTGTTCATCCTTCCACACAATAAAGAAGGTGGTTGGTAGATAAATGGGTACCTGGGTGGCCTAGTGGTTAAGACGCTGGGCTGCTGGTGAGGCGTGGTTCGGATTCCACGTTAAACTGTAGGTCTAAGGTGGAGTGAAAAGCTTGACCTTCGTTAGAATGAATAATTCGAGCGGAAGCTAACCAAAGGTGCGTTGTCGTGGTGGAACACGATTCCTCTCCGATTAACCAAAGAAGGTCTCTCTTCTTTTAGTGCAGTGTTCAATCGATCCAGTTGTTGACAGTAGACTTGAGCGGTGATTGTTTGGTTGTGTGGTAAGGTTTCAAAGTGTATTACACCACCTTTATATCGCCAAACACTAAGCAACACCTTCCGAGGGTGAAGATTTGGTTTTGGCTGTGGTGTCGCTGGTTCTCCGGCACAAACCCACTGTCGACGGCGCTTAACATTCTGGTACAGTATCCACTTTTCATCACCAGTCACTAAACGGTGCAAAAACGGATCTTGGAGTTTACGGGAATGGAAGAGTTGTGCTAATGTTTACCGCACCCTCAGATTGTCGACCGACAATTCATGTGGCACCCATTTTCCTAACTTAGGCACTTTCCCGAGTTGTTGCAAATGTCGATGGATGGTGGACGATTCTTCGACAGTTGTTGAACAGTCTTCTTCAAGTGCGGCTAACAGCAGGTCATCATCAAACTCAGCAGGGCGTCCAGAGCGTGCTGCATCTGTCAAACATCAGTCACCATTCCTAAACTTTGAAACCATCTTTGACATTCCTCACATGCAGAATATCGTTGCCATAAACTTCCTGAATGTTTCGCGTTGCTTCAGTAGCACTATTCCCTTTTTTGAACTCGTAAAGCATTATATGCCTGATATGCTCTTCTGATATCGCCATGTTTATAAGGAGTTCACATAAAGCAAAACGGACGTCTTCACTGGTCAAGGTCTGTAAAGTATGTAGCGAAACACGATAGATCTGCTCTTAGATATACCTTCGGAAAATTTATGCTTAAACCGAGTAGGACTAGTTTAAACAATCTATCGTAAAAAACGACATTACTTATTGGATGACCTGATATATCGCAAGAATGGTCAATAAAGAGCGATCGTGTGCATACAGTTGTGCACGACAATGGCTGTAATATTACTAAAGCTGTTGGCGTTCTCAAAATTACTCCTGTTGCTTGTGCGAATCATACTTTAGCACTCGCATTTGATGAAGCCCTTCATAGCCAGAAGTCTGTTTCAGAGATATGTGCAATTGCGCGCCCAATCGGTTATATTTTAATTATTCATCTCCAGCCTTTGACAGACTTAAGGAATTCCAGAAGCATCATAATTTACCCGAAAATAAACTTATAAGAGACTTTATCACCCAATGAAACTTTACATTCTATCTGCTACAACGACTTCAACGAAAAATTGCGGTTGTTGCATACGCCTCGGACTATGACATACTGTAGCAACTTTCAATAATCATCAGTGGACTCTGTTTAATTCAGTGTGTTGTAAAGCTTCTTACTCGATGTGAAAAATTAACAATTGACTTTTCCTCTGATTCTTGTCTTCACATGGTGTCTCCCGATGTAACGGGTCTCGTGTTATTTTTGCCTAACATAAAGGTGGGTGTACACGGAGCTATTTCTCGTTTGAGATGTGGTTATGACGAGATCTCGTACGACAATAAGCACCGTGTGCTTGCTTCTAGCATTCGAGATTTAACTCGCAGATCGAATCGAATAAGTTCGTGCATGTTTATTATTTCTGGAACGAGTTTCGACTCGGTATGAGTTCATATCTGGTCGGCGACACGCGTGCGTCATCAGTGTTGAAAAATCTATTAGAAAATAACTGTAGATTGTGCATTAGCAATGACAATGAGATATAACGACGAGCAGCTAAGTAAATTTATTAATTTATATGAAGAACACGAGTGTCTATGGATGTCTCATGATCCTTCTTATGAAAATAAAATGTGTCGCAATAGTGCCTTGCAGGCTATTGTTGAGGAGATGAACATAGCCACGTTTGATATTGCCGGATGTAAGAACAAAATAAAAAATATACGTCTTTGTACCCACTGACGCACCCAGGGTTGCCTTTACTTCTTTTTCATTTCCGTTATTAAATCATATGCCATCATCTCGCGAATAACTCCACAAGCCTCTCTCACCGAGTCCATCTTCTTGACTAAAAACGAACTGTGTGTGTGCATTTTCGCGTGCTACGTCTATAATCACGCTCCTGTACGAGTTTCATACGATATACCATTCCATGAATAGCACGAGAAATAGCGCCGTGTACACCCATCTTAACTGATGATGCAGGTGTTCATACTATGAAAAACGATTTATTAGAAAATTTACAGAATCGTTTCAGGCGGTGAAAGGCAGACATTACTCGCATGATTTCTCACGTTTTAGATTCTCGTTTCGAATTTGTTTGCATAACAGTGCCTGAGTTTGTAAACAACGAGATAATCATTGTCTGCATCACCTAACGCTAGTCCTGCACGTAATATAACCTATGGCGATGAAGCAACTGATTTTGTTTCACGAGAAGATCAAGAACCTTTGAAAAAGAAGCCGAAGGTTAATTTATGGAGTTATTTCCATGAGGTTGTGCCTCCATCTATCAAAAATAGTCAGAAAAGTTATCAAAAAGAATTAGACATCTATTTAAAGGAGCCACGAGTCAGTCGCTACCCAGGGTGCCCATTTATCTACCAACCAATATTTTTATTGTGTAGAAGGATGAACAGCTGGGTTTTGCTGCGCGCCGCCTGACGTCACCGGGTCTCGATCCTGGGACCGATGGATTTGTAGTCAGCAATGCTAACCTCCACCACCGAGGCGCATGTGTATATATACACTGTATATTAGGGTGAGCCACGCATATATGGTAAAAAATTAAAATGAACAAATAAGAGCTCCTGATGCATTTTCTCATTCCTTATATGGAAAAAGATCTCAGACTGGATTTTGAGCTAAATCCATTAATATGTAAGTGTGGCGCAAGTTTGAAGAAATTTGTCACGAATCGATCCAGTATTTTATTTCCAACACACACACACACACACACACACACACACGAGGTTTGTTCAAAACGTATCCGGACAGGGTGCTTATTTTTAGAACAAGGTCACGCTTGGAGTTGTGACTCTGCTGAACATGTCTCTGCATATCGAGACAAGTTGACTGATGGGGTTGCATTTCATTGTATTGCGTCAGTCCCCTGTGGTGAGCGATAAAGTTAAACGTGTTTTGTTTCGCGGCGATTTCTTACGATGTTTGAGAGTACCGAGCAACGGGTTGAAGGTGAAGGTATTGTGCACCATGAATATGCTCCACAGGGACAAATAATCAAAAAGGAATTTTACAATGTAGTTTTGAGAGATCCACGTGAAGCAGTTCGGAGGAAACGGCTGCAGAAGCGCGAGTCGGAGACTGGATGCTTCATCACGCGATAACACGCCATCTCGCTCGTCCCAACTTGTTCAGCAATAGCCTCCATATTTGCCGGATTTCGGTCCATGCGACTTTTTTTTTCTCAAACAAACCCTGAAAGGACCCCTCTTCGATGATGATGAGACCATTAAAAGAAAATGGGCGGAACAGCTTTTGGCCATTCTGAAAATTGCTTTCGAAAAATGTTTTCAACAGTGGCAGGATCGTTGGGCAAAGTGTGTAGTTTCAGAAGGAGCTTACTCTGAGGGAGATTAAGCCCCAAACCCTGTAAATACCATATTCTGTCTACAGGGTGGGCCGTAAGTTTCCATACATAGGAAAATTTAAATTATGGTCTTCACGTGCGTCGGTATTTGGATCAGCAGTTTCCGGATGCTTGGATTGGTCGGCGTGGTCCTGTGGAGTGGCCTCCCAGATCCCCAGATCTCACCCCCCTTGATTTCTATCTTTGGGGGCACTTGAAGGCCATGGTGTATCAGGAAAAGATACGAGACATAAATCATCTAAAGGAACGTATCACCAACGCCATTACAAGCATAACGTCAACTGTGCTAATGCGTATTCATCAACAGTGGGGAACACGTATTGAAATGTGTTTTCAAAACAATGGCAACCATGTAGAGCATATTATATAAATAAAAATGGTTGTCCATAAAAAAATGTTTTTTTTCCTATGTATGGAAACTTACGGCCCACCCTGTATAATCACATCAGTCCGGATACCTTTTGAACAAACCTCGTTATGTATATAACACACACACACACACACACACACACACACACACACACTTTAGTATTTATGCTGTTTACACTTAATGTGTAAATTTCAGAAAATATTTAGCCAAACTTCATTGTTTAAATTAAATTCACATATGAAAGTAGATAAATCCATTAATTAAATTCCATGAGCTACAATTTATTGCCCTTAGTATACTACGAGTTAGTGAATAACATAAAGTACTTTATAGGGCCTCTGCCACTGCCCCCCAAACTTTTGAAACGAGGTCCAGAAAAAATTGTAGTCCTCGATAATCATTATTGATTTGGAGCTAACGATAATATGTACCACTCTTTTGTGTACAACCTTTTTTTTAAGCTTTCATTTTTTCGTTATTATTTTCCTTGCGCACTATGAGTTACTGGCTCGCGGCGTGTGATCTATCGGCCATAGTTTGAATGTCACCGGTATGGGCCTATATAATATCTTATAACAATTAGATTAATAGGCTTTTTAATAGCTTATTGCAAACTATCAGATGAACATTTTAGTAGTCCGGAGTACCATACCGTATTGCATTAATCCAAAACGAGATTAGCGTAAATAATGTCTTATAAAGTAGGATATTATTTGTAGGATATTATTTGACCACATTCACTAGAACGCGGAAGAGGGATGAAATTTTTTTTATATTTTGAACATTTCTTTTTTATGGAAAGCTGAAAAACTTTAGTATTTAGACAATTTTTGTATATCAAGTGCCAAAATAGAAAGTAAAGTTATCAATTGTTTCAGTTTTATATGCTGATGTAATGTGATCCAATTAGAATTAACAGTGTGAAATGTTTAACCGCATAATGTCACAACTCAAAATACTACATTTATTGAACTAATTCAGTTAAATATTAATTGATAAACAATTACGCTTAAAAATGAATATTTAAAAAATACTTTCATTTGTAGGCCAGTAAAGAGACCTGGAAGAGCCGAGGGACTTTATAATAACTTGTACAGTTCTCTTTTCTCTTTCTCTTTCCTGACACGCGAGGAAGACTTATTAATAACAGTGAAAAGTTGTAGCATTTTTCCTCCAATATTCGCCTGCATTTTTGTAGTGTAGTTCTTTTTCTCTTTTTTAGGTATTTAGTTAAACTGTGCATGGTAATTTAGTGAATTTATATTGAAAGCATATCGTAAGATCGTTTTAACAAAGTTGAATTATTCGTGTAAACATTTGAACTGATTAAATATTTTTATTTGAAGCGCGCAAGGAACTAAAGGATAAAGAACGGATGGTTTCGAGGAAGAAGCGACAGGCGGATCCTTACGCCGAAGAGAGCACGGAGCTTGAGGACGATGACAACCTCGATATAGGTACGGCAATCGATAAACAAAGTTTGGGTCGTATCTAGGGGTGAAGGTATTAAGAGGTTCACGTAGATTTAAATAATATGCAAATTCCCCGAGTCATACAGATTTCATCGAGGTTTTAACAGCATAATTGGGACCGCCATGTTAGTAGTCCTTTTGCCAAAAGGCGGCGTTTTATTCTCATGAAAGTTACTCTGAATTATAGAGAGGTTTGGTGAGCTTATGTGCGTTAACCTCTATTTACAATATTCACTTATTCCCGTTTCTACGAGTATTTATCCTTTTTAAGAAGTCATTAATTCTTGCTCACGAACGATTGGGACTATTATTAGTTACTAAATGATACTCAGAAAGAAGTTATTACTCTTGTATTTGTAGTATCGTAAAAGTTTTTAAAGAAAAAAGTCTTTAGTTTCTGTTTTCATCATCAAATATAAGGAACCGAACACTTTGAACGTATTTTGATGATTCACTCGGTTTGCGGCTCAATATTTGACGTTTGGAGCGATTTGTACTATTAGACTGCTAGTAATTTGTCGTCATTTTTCACCATCTTGCCAGTAAGACTTCAATAGTGATTATCGTTGTTACTTATGTGTTATATTAAGCCTTTTTTCTTTCTGCTAAACGGCTGGATTTTGTTTTCAGCGCTCAAGCACTTTTATTTTGCTTGCAGTAGTAGCTGTCCTATTTTTATTTATATTTACGAAGTCATCAGACGAGTATTTCCGGAGCCAAACTAATAGATTGTTTCTCATTTTTATTTCATTTTTATCTCACTCGGCTTTCTTTACATCACTAAAATGGTAAGTTTTGTGATGTATGATTTGATTTTTTTTTATATCTACGCAAGTTTTTAGTTTGGTCTCTATTTCTTTTCTATGTATGTTATGTTTTTATTTACACTAACAAAACTAACCTACAGTAGGTCACAGTTAAGTGTCGGTTCAGTTATTATTACGAGTAATATTTACAATGAGTGACTGCAAAAATAATAATAAGCGTTATTCACATTAGTACCGAGATTCCGCGTTACTGCCACACGTTACACAATAAAAAGCCACGTCAGTATTGCTCTCGTTTTTGGAAGAAAAATGTTTGACACACACACACTTTTCCTTTCGGTCACGGAACTTTTCATATTCACCATAGGTAGGCTGTTTCCCACATTAAGAAACGTTTGCAGATGCGAAAACTGGTGCTACTCGTTGTTCCCTTTTAAAACTACACTCGCTTTCCCTTCCTCTCGTCATCACTGCCTTATGCCCATATACATGGTAAATAACCGTAGCAACACATTCACCTTATAAAGCATTGTTTTGTTTGTTAGTATTATAGACCATTGAATAATATTTTTATTATACCAAATTAGAAGTGTATAGTTTAGTTAAAAATATTAGTACGGTAATATGGTACTAATTCACCTTACATGAAAATAGAAAAGCCATATTTAAAAACAAATAGCTTTAATAAGACTTCATTTGAAAAATAAATTAACAATTATTTTACACATTTTGGTGATAGTTTTTTAGGGTACACTTTTAATTAGATTCAGATTATAAGAAGTAAAGTTTATTTAGATTATAATAAATAAAATCATTTACTTTATATATATATATATTAGTGGTGGACCGGATATCCGCATCATTTTTAACATCCGCACTTCTGGCTGCGGATGTTATGCGGATATTACCTCTAATAAATTATGCAATTTACAATTAAATTAGCTTATAAAATAGCTTATAAGGCCCAGTCATGCACATTTCATGTAAAGTATTAATTATTAATGAACAAAAATATATAAACCTCAAAATATAAAAACCTTGTAACACAGAAAATTGAATGAAACCTTACTTCATTGAATTTTCTGTGGCTGAAACTCTTAAGAAAATTATTATTTTTATCATAATGAAAATATTAATTTTAATTCTTATGCAGTGCCTGCCATAATAGTAATATCACGAAATTTGAAAAATTGTCATATATTCGTAATTCTATATTACATTGATAGATTAAATATCCGCATCCGCGGATATTGAAATTAAAAATCTGCATCCGCATCCGCAGATGTTGAAAAAATGACATTTGGTTCACCACTAATATATATGATACGTAGGACTCGTTTCAATTAGTCACATTCTTTTTATGAAACTACAGTAGTGACTACGTATTTTGACTTTCGAAGAAAATGAGACTGATTCTTAAACGGTACTTTTTTTCCCTATATTGTACTGGCTTTTTTTTAAGTTCATATTTTTATACAAGTTGCAAACATTTTACTTACTAACATCATCACTCGTAGTTAGCTTTGTTATTATGTTTTACTATTGATGGTGAGTGTTTAATATAGAAGGATGTTAAATAGTTTATTGATAAAGGTTGCCATTCTCTTTCATAGTTTTCCTCAAGAGGACGGGAGTTCGAACCCCGATGATGTTTGTATAAAGATTCCTATTTAATATTTGAATTTTTATCAGCAATATTTTAAATCAAATATATTCTTGATTTACATTTTCTGATTGATGAACGAACTTATCTGTAGTGAAGGAGTATAAAGGACATGAAACGGCAGCAACAGACCGGCTGGTCCCTATGAGCGTGTCTGTTTAAAAAGGGAGGTTAAAAGAAAGGAAGAGAATTTAATTCAAGATAAGGTGGGAGAATTCGAATGAAAATTCTACAGTACTTTTATGTAGTAACAAATGCTTCTAACCGGGGGTTTAATGCAAAATAAGCATCTAATTTCCTTTTAAAGCACTCGACCAAATTACTCTTACTTTGAATTACGTTGGCTGGCAATCCATTCCACAAATTAATTATACGACTGAAGAAAAAGTGCTTAGTTTAATTAGAATTAAAACGTTTACCCACTAATTCCAGACCATTACTGCGAGTTCTGTCCGCATTTCTGAAGGTGAAATATTTTTCAACGTCGACATTATCAGCACCTTTAGTCATTTTAAACACCTGGATTAAATCTCGTCGAATCCGACTTTTTACGAGTGAAAATAAATTTAATGTTTTAAAACGGTCAGTGTATGATTTGATTATAAGCCTGGGAATCATCTTGGCAGGCCATCGCTGCACGCTCTCTCTCTGTCATGACGCAAATATAGGGACCAGAACTGAGCGCGATATTCCAGGTGGGGCGTACTAAGGAATTATATAGTGTTAGCGTTGTTTTTTCGGACTTAAACGCGAATGATCTACCAATAAATTCTAAGATTCTACTCGTTTTTCTAACCGCTTCGACATTGCTTACTCGGTTTAAGAATGTCGGCAACAATAATACCGAAATCTTTTGCGTAATAATCGTTAGTTTCTTCTTTAACGTTGTTTTTACTGATATCGAGCGTTTTATATTTATTTAAAGTTCATTTGCCACATTTCTCCTCACTCGAGTAACTTTTATCTTCTTGAATCTTCAAATATTCCGCCACTGATTTTGCTCGTCCGGCCAATTTAGTATCACCTGCAGATTTTAATGTCGATGTCATTGATATAGAGTAAATAATAAAAAGAACTCGTACCAGAACTGATCCCTGAGGCACGCTGCTAGCTACGCTTCTCCGGTTGGACGCTTTGCTATTATAATGACCACTCTTTGTTTATGTCCGCTCAACTAATTTTCAATCTGAGAACATTACCATCCCGTAAGACCGAGGTTTAGCTAATAATCTCCTATGGGGTACTGTATCAAATGCTTTTGAAAAGCGAAATATATAAAACCTAGCGTTTTATTCTTGTTACATACAGTATATTTGCGATATCGTTAAAAAGGTCGAGAAAATTAGTAAGATAACGGCGATTATGTCGAAATCCGTACTGAGAATCTTAAATTATTAATTTTTGAGTGATTAACTTTTTGTCCCGAATGATCGTCTCCATAAGCTTACCAACTACTGAAGTCAAACGATTTTTCTCGTTTCTTAAATATTGGCGTAATGTTAGCAAGTTTCCAATCGAACGGAATTTCTCCAAACTGTAACGATTGATGATTAATAATAATAATTTATTATTATTATTATTATTTATTATTATTTATTATTATTATTAAATATATATGTAAGAGGAGAGATTGTTTTGCATTTTATTTCTTTAAGTAACCTTTGGTAGAGCTTATCTGGATCTGGAGTTCTATTAGGATTGATTTTACCTATGGCTGAAAGAACATTACTGTCATTAGTTGTAAAATCGCA
>JAJOZX010003930.1:0-62500 GCA_023014485.1 Bathynomus jamesi | reverse complement strand
GATGTTCCTTTGGCTACAAGCGCTGGTATGTACTTTCAGCATGACGGAGCTCCTCCATATTCTACCCGTCTGGTGATGCAATACCTAAATCAAACTTTCCCTGGTCGATGGATCGGCCGCGGTGGTCCCATTCAATGGCCACCAAGGTCTCTAGACCTCTCTCCGTTAGATTATTGTTTGTAGGGGTGGATGAAAGTCAAGTTTACAAAAGAAAGGTGGATACACGAGACGAATTGCTCGCGCGCATTTGGATGCTGCTGTCCGCATAAAGGAACGTCAAGATCAACTCAGACGAACAACACGCGATCTTCGCACACGAGTTGCAAAGTGCATTGAGGTTGACGGTGGGATTTTCGAAAACGTATTGTAAACTGTAACAAATATGTCATTTCTATATCTGATACCATTCAAAATGCAATGTTTAAACATTAAATGTTAGAAACAGTAATTGGTTTCTCTTTCTTGATTACCATTAACAATGCTTTTATATTTGTAGATCAAACAGCTCTATCTCCGTAACCATTCAGAATTAGACACATGTTCATATGAACTTTTTTCCTCACAATGACCGATACTATCACCTCCCAAGTATTGACCTTTCCTCCTGAAACACCCTAATATATATATATACACGGTGAACCAAAAGTAGGTGGACAGTAGGTTGAATACGGTTTGTGTTATATTATATTATAACTATGGTGTTTGTGTTTTATTATATTAAATATTATAACTAAATTTATTTAAATTTTATTTTGTATTATAGTATACAAAAAAATTAAATATGTATTCTCAAAATAAACGTTATCATTTACTGTCCACCTACATTTGGTTCACCCTATATATATATATACACACGTAATGACGTAATGATCTTGGTGACGCCATTTAATTTTTTTTAAATTAATTATTGTATTAACACCCAGGTGCACAACCTCGGAACCTAATCAATTGTGTGAAGTTTCATGTTTGTAACTGCGTACTTTTATTGTTATAGATAATTATTATTATGGGCGGCAATGTGAAGCTCAAGATTTTCATGACTGTGTTCTTTTCTATTGTTTTATTGACCAAATAATTGAACCGACAGTAATTGGGGGTTCAATTATTTGATCAGTAAAACTATAGTCATGAAAATCTTAAGATTCAGAAATCTTGACACAATGTGAAGCTCAAAATTTTCACGGCTGCGTTCTTTTCTGTAGTTTAATCGCGGTGCTGGGGCCTTCGGGCCCAGTAATTTTAATTATTTAATTTATTAACACCCAGGCGAACAACCTGGGGACCTAATCAATGTGTGTGTGAAGTTTCATGTTTGAAACTGCTTCCATTTGGAGTTACGGCTGGAACACACACACACACACACACACACACACGTCCTTTTATTATTATTATAGATATATCTTATATGTGTAGAGGATGATGATTTTCTGTCTGTCTGATGTGCTGTATTCATTTATACACGCCTAAACGGCTAGGGTAATTTGCACCAAATTCAGTTCACACATTAAGGGAGAACCAGGGAAGGTTTTAGTAACACACTCCCCCCTCCCAGTTCCCCGCTAGGTTTTGTTTCGGGGGGGCTCTTCCTGCGCAAGGCCCAGCAGGTGTTCTAATGCTAGGTATATCCGGTGGCATAGCTAAGGGGAGAGCCTGGGAGGGTAACTGTCCCGCCAAAATTCTATCTTCACCCCATAAAATGATGCCGATATGTCATACAAAAAATGAAATAATTGTGAGATTGTAATAGCAAATGTTTAAAAAAAAACCTGTGAAAATAAGATCTTTTAAAAACCGATGTAATAATAATAATAAAAGGACGTGTGCGTGTGTGTGTTCCAGCCATAACTCCAAAATGGAAGCAGTTACAAACATGAAACCTCACACATATATTGATTAGGTCCCGAGGTTGTGCACCTGGGTGTTAATAAATTAAATAATTAATTTAAAAATAAATGACGTCGTCAAGGGCGTACAATTGGCCTACCCGGGCATTTAATTGACCTAACCGGGCATATATATATATATATATATATATATATATATATATATATATATATATATATATATATCTCGTTCAACCACCCCGCCAACGCCGGGTCGCTCCGCTAGTGCACACACACACACACACACACACCACACACGAGGGTAAAAAAAACTTGCCACATATTCAGTAAAATTTTGCATAATGGAAAAATTGCCCCTACCAGGATTTGAAACCGCTACTTCTTGAATATCTATCCCGTTGTACTGTAGTGCTAGCGCCCTCGCATTCTGTTCAATTGTAGGTAATTTTTGCATATATATTAAGGTTGTAAAGAAAAATATAAGGCATGAGAAAATCGTACACAGCCTCATAAACATTGTTGAAACTTGGTAATTCATCCGAGGTGTTTTCACAACGTAGGAAAACACGCGACAAGCAGTCTTTTTAACGTAGTTTTTCCGCATAAAGTTGTTTAGGAAATTGTAAACGAGAATAATAATAATAACACAACTGGGGCAGAGCATCAGGCAGTTCAACGTGACATACTTTCAATGGAGCACTTGTGAGGCTTTGCGTAATAACGTAGCAGGTCGCGAAGAGATGACTTCAGACCTTATTTCGTACCGTGGCTGTTTTTGGTTACCGTGTTGGTGCTCACCCGCAAACAAAAGTTGATATAAGTGAAAAATCTATACTGAAATTAGTGCGTTTTTATTGTACATTAATTGGTTAGTGTCTACTCTGTACTTAGATAGCAGGGAACCGAAATTCAAGTATTGTCATAAATACAGTTTTCTTTATTTTAAAGTTGTTTCCACTATTAATTTTAGTGAAAACTTCATACACTTAATGGCTTTGGTACTACATACATACATACATACATACATACATTTTATGTTTTGAGCTATAGATACTTAGTTTCCAATGAGTAGAATCAATTAGTGTTAACATGAAAAGAATGTCTTAAGATTATTGTTGGGGGAGGGAGGGAGGGAGGGAAGGAGAGACGGAGGGAGAGATTCTTCATATGAAAACCTGATGGATATATATGATGCACGTGAAGAAACTGAACTAACCAGTGTGACTCTCTTTTTATTCCCCTTGTCTGTAGGTGACTTCTTGCGCACCTATAATTTGTAGTTTGGCTTTCTTCATTCTCACTTTTGTGCACTGACACAATTGCAGATTTCGTCCATTCACTGAAGCCAAACACCTGCTTCTCCGCGTGTTTTATGCTATACCCCAAATTCAGGGCATTTTCTACTGTGCGCTCTGTATTACAGACCCGACGGAATTACCTAGTTTCGCTAATGAATAATGATGGGTAAATGTTTAAAGCTTGATTTGAATTAATTATTTGCTTATAGTGTCGCGATTGGATGTTAATTTTTATTTTTCTCGACTCCATTGGAAATTTCATTGTTTCAAATATTTGGGTATAAAAAATATTTTGTTCAAGAATGACGGTGCATTGCTTGAAATACCCGAGAGAGGTATTTCGGGTATTTGGCACCGGGGCTTCTTTCTAACTTTAAATATTAACCGGAAACTTTTTTCAGAGCGTAGGTGTTTTTATAAAGCCCTTAAGAGAGATTAAGCTTTCGTTGAATTTAATTCATTATAATGTGTGTACCTTTTCAACACTCGGAGATTTAGGGCTGTAAATTTTATGTATTTACTTATTTTCGCTTAAAATATTTGGAATCGACTCAATTGTACTATAAAAATATTTAAGTTTGGGAGTGGCCCCTTTTGTAAATATATAAACGGAAAAGCCTCCCCACCTAAATTACTTTAACATTAATTAAGTTAACCCGATTCATAACTCTTCAAAGTCAAAAAGATAATCCTTTTATCTCAAATATAAAAACTGAACATCAAAAGAATCTTGTTGCCATCATTATAGAGCTTTTAGTGTTTGTAAGTGAAAGGAACGTGGATGAAAAAAAGGGGTTGGACACGATCGCGGGCTGAAGTAACGCCCGCCCGATAAAAAAAAAAATGTAATTAGAGCGGGTCTGAGTCATGTTTATGAATATGAAACGTGTCTATTACTTAAATTGTTTGTCTAACCTTGTTTCTTGAACTTTATTCATATTTTTTTTATTAATATTGTTGTAAATTTTTGTATTTATATCTGTTAAGGAAATACCTCCGGTCAGAGATAATGCGCTGCTGAATCATTCGTTAAAAGTAGAATTTTCAGTCACAAAGATAGTGGAATGAAAATCAAATCATTATTATTTTTACTAGTAACACTTATACTTGGAGAAAATTAATAGTCCAGATTTTCGCCTTCCTAGTTATTTTTTTGAGGTTAGGTAAAGTAGATTAACCGAACATAACCTAAAACAAATAACTCTATGCGTAAAAACCTCGGTACAATATCATCCAAGTTATTTTAATTTTGACTTTTTGGTTTAAAACCTTAACGTGAATGAAATTCGAAAAAATAATAATCATTGTATAAGGTAAAGAGCCGCTTTCTTTAAATTTTTTAATGGGACGACTTCTCTATCTTAACGAAAGCGTAGTTGATTAAAAATTTTTAAAAAATACAAAAAAAATATACGAGTCCTTCGAGTTATGAACTGTTAGATTACACAGGTCAACAAAAAAACTTTTTTTTTTTCGTTGCCAAGGAAATTCGTACAAATTTTAGGGTATTTTGGGGTTGCTGAATTCCAAAATGAAAGTAGTTTTTCCGATTTGGCTCTAGTTCTTGAGATAATGAATATCCTCAATTAATAGGACACGCTACCATAACGCGTGCATATGGGAAACTACCGGAACATTCTAGATGGTGAGACCGAATAAAATGCCATTATGTATTTCATGTGTTTACTTTTGTATGATTTGAGACAATTTCAATGCGATTTGTAAGTAGGCTCCGCCTGAACATTAAATTTGTTGCATTTTTACGTGTTTCAATGGGGTACCAATTATCTCATAAATTAGAGCCAATCTAGCAAAACCGATGTCATATTCGGAATCAGCACCACAAAGTTACCCCAAAATCACTCTAATATGATTGGCAATAAAATGAGTGTTGACCAGTGTTATATATCAAGGACAAAAAATTACACGCAAATTTCAGCGAAAGACAGTTCTATAAATAAGTATATGCAAAATTTGCCAGTATCTCACCTTCTTTAATAGAAGGTGAGGTCGTTAGTTATTACACTGCCTGTCATATATTTATATAACCGAGGAAAAGCATAACGCTTTCGCGTCCCGAAGCATTTTACGAGTTAACCCTCCCGCACTCGAGGATTAAAAACTACGAGAATGGTAGCTACTCGTACTCTCCCCTACAATGGATATGAAGGAGAAATACCGGGCATCCCAAAGAGGACAAACGTGTCCCAATATATAAAGGAGGGGATAGGTCCCGATCAAAGCACTATAAACCGGTATCGCTGATATCTCGTCTCACCAATATATTTGAAACAATGGTTACAGAAAAAAATCTGACTTTCTAGAGTCAGAAAGATTCAGTGAGAACCAGCACGGATTCCGATCAGGAAAATCGTGCCTATCACGGCTAATAGAACATCATAATCGGGATGGGACAATTCAACTCCGCCGACTCAACTCCATTTTTTGAAAAAATGAATTAAATTTATTTTTGAAGGTTAGAGCTTTAAAAAGTTAAAAATCGTTAGAAACTCTTTATTCTACTACGTTAAAAAAAGATTAAAAGGTTCAGATTTTAATTAGTGGTAATTGTAGGCAATCCCACGTAAATATTCTAATGGTGATCGTTGCTCAAAGCTTAAACTAGTTTTAATATACGGTCATGAGCATCAAGATATTTTTTAACTTTGAAGGTGGAGCATGACCTCCTACAAGTTGTTCGAGATACATATCTCGACTCTTCTGTATTTTGTATAAGGCATTTATAATGTTAATTGGTGAAGGTTAGGTTAGGTTAGGTTAGGTTATATAAATAAAATATTATATAAATATAATTAGTTACGTTTTCAATGGTTCTTCCTAGGGTTTTTAATTTCCTTCAGGACCTATCATCGCACTAAAGAAAGATTAATAAATTATACAAACATTATTTGGCAACAGTGCATTCGGAGTTGAGTTGGCTGGAGTTGAGTTGGCTGGAGTTGAGTTGGCTGGAGTTGAGTTGGCTGGAGTTGAGTTGGCTGGAGTTGAGTTGGCTGGAGTTGAGTTGGCTGGAGTTGAGTTGGCTGGAGTTGAGTTGGCTGGAGTTGAGTTGGCTGGAGTTGAGTTGGCTGGAGTTGAGTTGGCTGGAGTTGAGTTGGCTGGAGTTGAGTTGGCTGGAGTTGAGTTGGCTGGAGTTGAGTTGGCTGGAGTTGAGTTGGCTGGAGTTGAGTTGGCTGGAGTTGAATCATACCCTACCCCATAATAATAATATTGATGCACTCGAAAACAATGAAAACTACGATGTTACATATGTACACGAATTTTCCAAAGCATTCGACGAGTGTGATCACGGTAAAAAGCGCCTAAAATGAAACGTATAACGTGCAAAGTGGGAAAATGGATCTGTAACTTCAAAGAACGTCAACAAATTGTTAAAATTCAAGGAATATCATTACAGTAGAATCGGAAGTACGTAACTCGGTACCACAAAAATGGTATTAGTTCCACTTCTATTCATTATCACGCTAATAAAAATAGGCAATAAAGTAACCAACAATAGAACAGTAACATCATCTGATGATACAGAAATCGGCAGAAAAAATAGAAACCCATATGTGTAAGTCTTGCAGACGGATACACGCAGAATAAACAGAGGGATGGTCAGAAGACAACGTGAAATTTATTACGAAAACCTTTCAGCTCTTAAGATATGGAAATGAGGAACTCAAACGAATAAAATATGCCTCGAGTAAACTGGAAATTCAGAGAAACACACACGCAAAAACATTTACGAGTTACAGTACAATGATCGACCATACGAAATTTGAGATACAAAATCGGATAGCGATAAACAAAGCGAAAGAATTACGGGACAGATTCTGATAACCTTTAAAAGAGAGACAAGAAAGTAATGATTTCCTGCTGAAAACTGTGATTATACAAATCTGGAATACTGTTCAGTCTTGACGTCCCCATATAGAAAAAAATTAATAAGGTAGAAGGCATTCAAAGAAATTTCACAGCCTCAATCAGTGGCTGCAAAGAACTAAATTACTGGGAAAAATTACGTACATTAAATCTGTATTCGCTGGAAAGAAGAAAAGAGGTACGTCACAATATACACATAGAAAATAATAAACTAGTACCTAACCTCAAACTGAATCCGATAACCGTCCAATTAACAACTGAAAACAGGAAAGGTAGAATGTGTAGTGTTTCCAAACTAAAGACCAGACAGGGAATATCCTTAACTGAGAAGGAAAACGGCTTTGTTGTCAGAGGCCCAAGACTATTTAATCAGTTACCAAAAGACATCAGAAATAAACCTGGTGTTCCGGTGGACGCCTTCAAAAGAAGAATAGACACCTGGCTCAAAGCAATCTCAGGTGAAATGGGTGTACCTGGCTATGTGAGATGGATAAATCAAAACAGCTATTCTCTTCAACACCAAGCTAGGTTTAGAGGCGGGGCCACCAGCCTGACCTCTGCGAGAAGAGAAACCAACGTGCGCAATCAATGACAGGTTGATGGGTTATATATACTGAATATAATATATATAACTCATCAACTTGTCATTGATTGCGCACGATATATATATATATATATTATATATATATATATATATATATATATATATATATATATATATATATTAGCAGAGAGTGGCGAGCGGCTGCCCTATTTCACCATTGAAACCCTATGATGCAGTCAACTTCGGCGTTAAATTCACCATAGTGGACAGGGTGGTGGATGCGCAGAGGAGAGGGTGCGGCCATGTGGAGAGGATGGGGAAGGACTGACTTCCAAGAAGGCTGATGTACGGAATTATAGTGGGGTCGAGGCCCGGGGACGCCCAAGGACGACGTGGCTCAAGACGGTAAAAAGAGAGAATCCGAGTTTAACCTGGCGCCAGAGAACAGATCTAATGTTTCTTCGAGCATTGAGAGTTGTCAGTCCTGAATTTTTAGATTCCGAGTTATGCAATATCATGAATATTGGTAATAAATTATGTTATCCCATTTCATTTCTAGATAACTGCCTTAGGAAAGCCAAGAATAGGTAGTATAATAGTGTAACTAAAGGAATTTGAGCGTAAAAATCCTGAGCCTACCTTACCATGTAAATTTTCAATATCTTCCGACTTTACTTAAAACAATTGGCATCAATGTAATCTTTAAGTATAATAATACTGTTAAATCACGCCTAATAAAGAATAGCCCGGATAATGTAGTTGGTCGTGTGTATCTGATCGCATGTACACAATGTAACTCAGTATATATAGGCCAAACGGGTAAAACATTAGATATTAGGGTAAAAACGCATAAATATGCGTGTAAAACAGCAAATAATTATAATGCATTGTTTAACCATATGTATAGATGTAATCATAGTATCACAGGGGATAGTTCTAAAGCGCTCGTTAAAAACAGAGGTATAACTGAAAATAATATTCTAGAATGTGCCTTTATCAATTTTAAAAATAGTTTCAATAACAGTGCGGGAATGTATAAAATTGACAATATCCTCTTAAAATACTTTTTGCCTCTAATCGACTCTTGTTAATCATGTGCTAATTTTTTTATTTTTCTGTTCCGTTGTGTGTATATTTTTGTCATCTCTCCTTCTCCCTTCATTCCCTGACGAGGTGTACTTCTGAATACACGAAAGGCCTTGGAATCATTTTTCTCTTTTACTTGTGGGTTTGCATTATATATATATTATATGGTGGCGCAAAAGTCGCGCATCATAGGAATTTTCAGTGTTGATTATATATTTTTTTTCTTTTAGGTAGGGGATGGCTGCGAAATTAACAATAGACGAGAGGTTGAGCTTGGTTTTAATGTATGGCATACCAGGTACAACAAATCGATGAATCGGTACAGAATTTAAATTATGTACCGATTCATCGATTTGTTGTACCTGGTATTCCGTACATTAAAACCAAGCCCACCTCACCCTCTCGTCTATTGTTAATTTTGCAGCCATCCCCTACCTAAAAGGAAAAAAAATTCCTATGATGTGCAACTTTTGCGCACCCTATATATATATATATATATATATATATTATATAATATATATTATATATAATTATATATATATATATATATATAATACAGGGTGGCCCAAAAGTCTGTTGCCCAGAAAAAATAGTTAGAATGCGTCGGGAGCAACAGACTTTTGGGCCACCCTGTATTATATATATATAATATATATATATATATAACTGAAAGGCTACTTAATTTTGTCACTGTTCCAAAATATTGGTTATGTGAATGTACAACATTTTGACATGTGACATCTTCTGATAAAATAATGAGTGTTTCAGTGCCACGGTAATTAAAAAGATTTTTATTATTGCGAGTTTACTTTAAATTTGAAAGACGCTGCCAATAGCCATGTTTTATGGGTAGAATAGTATTTGTTTCTGTTATTTAAATTTGGTGCCCAATCGTTTTCAAGTAGTAGCAACATGTTTTTACTTTACTGAATTATTGTAAAATTTGCAAACAAAACACACGTAAGGCTTTTCTGCATTACTTCCGGAAGACAAAAAGCAGCTTACATTAAACACGTGTAAAAAGTCTTTTCATTTATTCGTTCTTTTGCGGTCAATGTCTGACTAGCAAAATGATAGTAGTTTTTGTTGTTTCGCTTTTAAATTTGATGTCTGAATATAACTTTTATATAGGGATAAGGCTTTTAACTTCGAGCTGCATTCATAGAAGATACAATTGTGCCTTCGTTGACCTTAATGGCTCTCATTTATTGAATGAACGTTTTAAAGAGTTATAAACGGGTTTGCTTTTATAATTGCTTCGGTACCTTACGTGTGTACGACCGTTGCACGCGTGTGTGAACGTATTTGCATTTGGTCCAGGAATAAATTCAATTGACATTCCTCGCGCTCCGTATTGGCAGCGGACGTGAGGCGCTTGCCAAATGCTATAACGTCGTCGAGTTGCCAACTTTTTATTTCATTTTATACATCTAATATTAGATAACATTTTTTTTTTTTGCCGTTAAATGTTTGCCGAAACTGCCGCTTACGGTATTTAAAATGTCAGTAAAATCTTTATTACCTTTATGCATTACAGGTATATGCATTATATAAAAACGAGTGAAACCACGTAGACTGTACGTGGCAGCTGTTTTATTTGGCTTTTTTTAAAATTACTTTATTTACATTGTTTTACACACTCGTCGTTAAGGAATTAGACTGACTGAGATTTAATGGTGCTTGAAACGTATGAACCACGTAGAATGGTTGGCGGTCCCGAGTAAATTGCACATTTTTTTTTCTCGGTCAGATGGTTGACCCGTAGTACTTAGCAAATTTGTTGCTGTCGGAGGGTCCGCATTCTCCGTTATAATATTGTAGTATAAACGACGCAACATTCGTTTCTTTCTTTAGTTACCAATAATAAATATTAGTAATAGGCTATTATTATTATTATTAATCTCGGCTTAAGAGTCTGTTATTATTGTAAAAAAACATTTGTAATGTAGTTGTCGTTCGTGTATATAAACAAATAGATAAATAATCCCTCTTCTTCAGCCGTTTATTATTTAAAACGGTTTTCATTTATTAGGAAAGGATTCGATAAATTTTGGGGACCATTTCGGTTTTTAATGGTTATTTTCAGAATGTTTTGCGTCATCTAGATTTAAAAAGAGAAATCAACAGTAATAATAAAACTAATATGAATTGCGTGCGCGAAAGTTTTGTCTTTCATTGCGGCAATGAAAGAATTTCCAAGAAAAAAACGGTTGTGCTCATATATGTATTTTGTTTATGTAGGAAGGAGGGGCGAAGGGCGAGCACCCGTAAAAGTGACCCCTCCATGGAAGGAGAGAGCCAAAAACAAGGTCTCGAGGCTCAGTGATGCCGTTCTTTTTATAAATTTTGAAAAGATTGTGTAGTGTGCAAGAGGCATGTATGTGTAGCGAGGAATAGAGAGAGAAGTTGCGTGTTTGAGAGCATGCTGAACTGCTCACAGAGTAGATGAGACACGGAAAAGGATCACCTAAGGAGGAGAGTGACGGGAGAAACGGGAGTTCCAGCATTCCCTATCTCCTGCCTAACTCCCCCCCCCCCCCCCCCCCGAAGTATTTCCCTGGTCGATTGGTGTCTGCACCTTACAAACGTTCCGTACGATGATTCCTCATTTCGCGAAGGTCAAGCTCGTCGCCCCCTCCTCTCGAGTTGGCCTGGTGAAGTAGGGAGTTTGTTTCTTGTGCTCTCTCCACCTCACGTAGCCAGGTACGCTAGCCCTGTTCAAAAATCAACTTTTTCTTATTTTCATAGGTTTCTGTACTTTTTCCCATGCTTTTTGACCTGAAAAGGCCGAAAATCACAACCATTTTGACCTAGGTTGTTGGGAAGCATTGCCGCATGGAGCTTTAAGTTTTCTGCCTTGAAATCGGCCAAAAGCACCAGTTCCGGGGTCCCTTGAATCATGTTTTGCACTATAACTTTTTATCTAAACAAGATAGAGCAACAAAATAGGCACCAAATTAAAGTGTTTTTAATCCTCTTTCTAACTTATACAATTATGATAGTCTTGGAACAAGAAATGGCACATTGGTACATACAAAGATTTCAGAAATATCACAAAATTCGTTTTCTCACACTCAAGGCAGACAAGGCGCCTTATTCATGACACAAATTTGAGATTAACATTTTGTCACAAGTCTAATCGATCAAGAAGTGAAAGCATTACATGATGATTAATTTCATAATGACATTTACACAGTCAGTTGTTGAGAGTTTGTTTCTTGAAGCTGTCAAAGCGGCGTCTGTTGAACTCCACAGCTTGAAGGAGATAGTCCCTTTGCTTGGCATCTGTTGTTATGACATTTGCAAAGTCGCTCATCATCTTGACACCACGTTCAGCAATGTCATTCACCGCTTTCAGGTTCTTAACATAGTCCAACGCTTTTCTGTAGTCCTCATTCTGTGGCCAAGACGTGACAGGTTCCAGAAGCCACTCGGATCCAATGTTCAGTGTGTCCAGCAGGAAATGTGATTCTGGGCCAATGAGATCAACCAGGGTGGTCTTAGCTGTGACTCTCTGGAATAGAGGCTTTCCTGTTCTGAAGCTGTCTGGCTTCTCAGTGGCATGTAACTGGGCAGCAATGTCGTGCTTCAATGTGTCACTCAATCTACTGCTGAACAGTCACACTAGTCACAGTGTCTTGATAGTGAGAACATCCAGGACGAGGCTGATGGTAATCCATGTCCTCTGTGTTAGCGTCGTTGTCAGTTGAGTCACCTCAGGTAATGTCATCCACATGAACAACTGCCTCTTGTTCTGCTGCAGCTGTAAAATAGTACAACATGTTAAGACAGTAATTGTTAAGTACATGCTAAATATCGCAATGGAGTAAAACTTAAAATTTTTTGTGACGTTCAAAGTAATTAGTTTTACCTTGTTCTTGTCTATGCTGCAGTCTTTCATTCCTCGCTGCTTGCTGCAGGGATCTTGTCTCAAAAATCTTGTCACGACCAGACATATGACCTTTCCTCTCAGTCTTTTGGTCTTCGTAGAACCTGATATCCTCATCTTTCTTCTCTCTGGATAACAGTCTGTTGTTCTGTATTTCCTGGATTGCATCTGGAGCTCCTATATCGAACAGGCTGTCTAATTCCAGCACAAATGCTCCTCTTTTTCCTCCAGGGTTACTTGCTCTTCCTTTGCTTTTCACCAGAGCACGATGTTTCTCATGTAGTTTCATGAAGAGCTTCATTGCGTTGTACTTGGTCATTGTCTTGATCCTAGCCATCTGCCAGAATGGGATGATAGATTCAACTGTTTCATATGCAAGGTCTTGAACCATGGGCCTCCCTGCATTTTCCGGTAAATTCTGAAGATTAAGGAAATACTGGAACGCCTGTCTGTTGGTGGGAAGCTGGGAACCACTGATAAAAGCTGAAGGGTATCCAACCAGGAAAGTTTCAGTGAGAGATCTGGTAGATGGCCCAGTTGACACCTGCCTGTGGACAGTACGTGGAGGTTCTGAGATATCAACTGTGCGCCCACGGAGCTCCCTCAGCTCCTTGCTTAATGCCATTGTGAAGTTGTAACTTGTAGATGGTTTTCTAGATTCTGATTGAGTTTCTGTTGTTTCCTGAAAAATGATAGATAATTATTATTATTATTATTATTATTATTATTAATTATTATTATTATTATATTTATTAATTTTATGCTCTTTCATTTGATACCTAATTTGTTGCTCTATCTTGTTTAGATCAAAAGTTAAAGTGCAAAACATAATTCAAAGGACCCCGGAATTGGCGCTTTGGCCGATTTCAAGGCAGAAAATTTAAAGCTCCATGCGGCAATGCTTCCCAACATCCTAGGTCAAAATAGTTGTGATTTTCGGCTTTTTCAGGTCAAAAAGCATGGGAAAATGTACAGAAACCTATGAAAATAAGAAAAAGTTGATTTTTGAACAGGCCTACAGGTACGCCCGGCTCATCGGGGATTGTTCTGAGCCAGCCGTCTAATCTTTTGAAGATGTCCACTGCAACTCCCTTCGTATTTCTTAGGTCTTTGGGCAGCTGATTAAACAGTTTTGGTCCTCTCACCACAAAACTATGTTCTTTCAGGGTTAATGGTGTTCCCTGTCTCGCCTTTAATTTGGGAATACGACACAGTCTACCGTTTCTACTTTGCACCGTTGTTTGGGGAGTTATAGGGTTCAGAGTAAGATTAGGGACTAGTTTCTCCATTATTTTCCAAGTGTAAATAATGGTGCATATATCTCTCTCTCTCTCTTCTCCTTTCCAGTGAATATAGGTCTAGTTCTCGTAACCTTTCCCAGTAATTTAGTTCTTTGCACCCGTTGATCTTGGCTGTGTAGCTTCTCTGGATCCCTTCCAGCTGTCTAATGTCTTCTTTTTATATGGGGATGTTAGGACCGAGCAGTATTCCAATTTGGGTATGATCGGGGCTTTCAGTAGAGGAATCATTACATTCCTATCCCTTCGTTTAAAGGTTCTCAATATTTGCCCCGTTATTCTCTTTGCTCTGTTTACTGCTATCTTATTTTGTGTTTCAAATTTCGCATCATCAGTCATTACAACCCCTAAATCTTTTGCTCTAGAATTTCTCTGAATTTCCTGTCCATTTGGGGTATAATATTCCATGGATTTTAAGTCTTCTCTTTTTCCGTACCGTAACAGCTGAAATTTCTCGGTGTTAAACTTCATATTATTGTCTTCCGTCCACTTGTTTATTCTGTTTGTCGGTTTGTAGAGATCCTATATCTTTTGGGTTTCTTATTTTTCTACTGATCTTTGTGTCATCGGCAAAGGATGTTACTGTGCTGTCTCTGGTAACGTCCTCATCTTTGTCAGTTAGCATGATTATGAAGAGTAGTGAAGCTAATACTGTTCCTTGTGATACTGAGCCGAGGACCTCTGATTCTGATGAAGATACTCCTTGTACTGTAACGACTTGCTACCGCTCACTAAGGAAATTATACTGTATATCCATTTCCCTACTTTTCCCGTTATTCCCATATACTTCAGTTTATGTATTATGATTCCATGGTCACACTTGTCAAACGCTTTAGCAAAGTCTGTGTATAGTACATCATAGTTTCATTACTTTCAAGTGCATCAATAATGTTGTTGTTGTGTTCCATTAGTTGTGATAGGCATGATCTGCCTGACCGAAACTCATGTCGGTTATCATTGAATTTTTTCTGAGTTTCCAAAAAGTCAGATTTTCTGTCTAACTACTCTTTCAAATATTTTAGTGAGATGAGATGTAAGTGATATATATATATATATATATATTCCTTTTTTGTTTTTGTTTTCTATAAATTGTTTAATAGTATCGTTGATTACCTTGATGGATACTGTACTTTTTTTTTTTTAGGTCTCCTGCCAGTAAGCATTATTATTGTCATTATCATACCAGTACCACTATGTTGGTATTGTCAGTATGTGTACTTTTTATTTTTTCCTTCTTTTTGGGCAGTTTTTATTATCAATGCATCAAACGCGTCTTGTTTTTCTCTTTTTGTCATAATTTTTAGTTTTTAAAATTTATTATTGTTTGATTTATCTTTCGTTTATTACCATTAAAAATATTGTACTATTTTATGGGAGTTATATCTTGCCAATAAAGTTTATATATAGAGTACCGTGCAAAAGTTAGAGATCACTGTCGATCTGATAACTATAAGATAATCTGTCGTATGGAAATTGGTTTTGACACTAAAATACATATTAACTAGAACCTCTGGTTCATATTAACGTATAACTAAGTTACTACTTAAGTGTGTAAAGTTGTATAAGCTGGATGGCTCTCTAGTTTGCATAAATTGGACTCGAGGGTTGAGTCATTATATTACTTATAACGCGTGTGTTTAAAGATCTAGCGAACTATAAATGATGGGTCTGCAGTAAATGCTCCGAAGCTATTGTTATATCAATATTTACAATTAAAATTATTGGCATATTCACTTAAATTATGAAAAACAAATTTATTCAAAACGTTTCTCATTTTAATCCTAATTCATGCTGTTTTTTTTCTTTCACAGGCTTAAGAAATGATGAAAAGTACAATTTCTGATGAGATTAGATATAAAATAATACATTTACGTGGTGAAGGACCGAGTCAAAGAAAATTAAGTGACTCTACAGGTGTTTCCAAAACTGGTGTAAAAAAAAATCTTGGCTTGTCACAGATCAAATGGGACCCCAGCTGATCATCCTAGATCAGGGAGGCCCTCTAAGCTCTCCCTCTGATCTACAATATCTAAAGATTACTTCCCTTCGAGACAGTCGCAAATCCAGCACTTCACTTGCAGCAGATCTCGAAAAGAGGACAGGTGTCTCGGTTGATCCCCTCTATTGTACGAAGGAAGCTTAACTCAGTAGGTGTCAGATGTCCAATACTTGTGTTCCAAAGCATATTTTCTTCTCTTTATTTCCATTCCTTAAAAGTGACTTTTTTGCTGCAACACGTTCTTTAAGACCTACTGAGTTAAGCTTCCTTCGTACAGTAGAGGGATCAACTGAGACACCTGTTGGTTTTTCGAGATCTGCTGCGAGTGAAGTGCTGGATTTGCGTCTGTCTCGAAGGGAAGTAAGCTTTAGATATTGTAGATCAGATGGAGAAAGCTTAGAGGGCCTCCCTGATCTAGGACGATCAGCTGGGGTCAGGGACGGACTGGGACTCAAAAGCGGCACTGGACTTTCACCCAGACCGGCCCACACAATACGCGCGCGTGCGCCTTCCCCCCTTTCCCAACACCACCACCACCCTCAGGGCCATAAAATAGTGAAAATACCGCCACCCATACTCAATTATTGGACATTTATTTTTATTATATTGACACACGCACTGTTAATATATTAGAGCCGCTATTATAGACAACACAGTAAAACAGAAAATAAAGACGCTAGAAATTGACATAATCATACACTGTGTCATTAATTACATGGAAAGCAAAAAGCCTATCTACCAAAGAGAAAAATATGTATTACTGTAATGTGTCAGCAGTTTTCTCAGCAGCTCACTCCTCTCTGCAACTCTGTCTATCATCACATCTGTACCCAGGGCCATTAAGATGTCCTTCTCAGTTGCCATCAGCATAAACGCCTCTAAGTGCTCCTGAGTCGACTTTTGATGTACTTCAGCGTTGAGAAACTTCTCTCTCAGGCCACCTGGGTGATTGAGAGGGTGAGCAGGAACTTGTACCTACCCAAGGCCTATGATGTGGTAAGCATCTGTCAACAAGTTGTACCTCCGGATTATCTGGTAACAACATACTGCACAGTCTTTACAAGAGGAACACCTTTTATTCCTCATCTCCACTTCGTCTTCCTTTCCATCAGCCTCAGGTCCGTCCTCAGATGTCTCACTGACTATTCTGATGGTGTATTCCTCCAGTGCTGATGTTTTCAGCCTCTCCCACTGTGCAGCCAGACTCTTCAGCTCACACTGCAAGTTCTCAACTGTTGCCCTGCTGTCAAACTTCAGCAAGCATTTGCTAAGCTCTTGAAGGGCTGACTGGGGTAAACCACTGGCACCGGCCCTTACATGTTGGAAGCTTCTGGAGTCCAGAAGGGCTAAGTCGGCATAAAGAGTGCCATGGGTGAGGAAACGGCGATGGAGGCTTTCAGTAACTGTGTCCATTATTTGATTGTGGACTTCAATTTTGCAGGCCCTCTCTGCATCTGTCACGTCTCATCATGAGCCATCTCACCAGGCATGATTTCTTTTTTCTTGGCCTTTTCTGTGGCAGGGTGGCCTCCTCTTCCTGCTCCTGCAGTTTGTCATTCGCCCACTGAATAAATGTGTCTGCAGCTTGCTTGATGGCGTCGAAATCTCTTGCCATCCCTTTGAGACTATCTTGTGTTCCAACAACCATTCTATGGGCTAAGAGAATGTCCATGCCACTCGTCTGCAAGTATTTGGAGAGCGGAACCGTGTGCTCAAAATGCGAAGAAATATTTGAGCGGTCAGTATGGTCTCGTATTTGAGTAGTGCTTCAATGAATGCTCTTGCCTTGACACGTACGGTGGTCTTGATATTTGCCTGGCCTTGTATTACAGCTAGTGTAAGCAGTACGTCAGTGTACAGAGCATTGTCTGGGTTACCAAAGAATCCAAAGACCTTTTCCAGCGCAGCATCCTTTGCCCACCAGCGGGTTTCTCCGATTCGAGAGAGGCGTTGGTGGCGAGTGTTGTGGCTCTCCCTTTCCCATACATTCATCCTCTGGTAGGACTCTCGGATAAACACGGCGATGTCATCAGTAAAGAGAATAGTGAGGCACTTGCTATAACACTCCTGATGTGTCAGCCAACACTAAGTTCACAACGTGTGCATAACCCATACGTGTATTTGGTTGGGAGAGTGAGTGGGAGAGTAGGGCAGAGAAACCTTTGTACTGGCCCTGCATGTTAGAGGCTCCATCTGTAGCATTGCCGATACATTTGCTGATGTCCAGTTTGGAGTTTCTGAATAACTTCCGTCAGCAACTGAACTAACTAAGTACAGTTACTCTCCAGTGGATGCGGCTCACAGTTCACAACCGCACGAGTCTCATGTATGATATTTATGACATTTCTGATAATGACTGCACACTCATCACGAGAGTTATGTCCTGGGTTGTGTCGATCTGGACTGAGAACATTCCAGCTTCCTCAACTTCACTAGAGATGGATTCTTGGATAATGTCCCGAATTATGTTTATAACATATTGATTGTATTTTTAGAGAGAAAAGTGATGAGAGAACCTCTGCCTCTTGCCCCAGACTGATGCAGTTTCTTGCTTTTCTCTATGCAATCAGTTAGATGTTCTTTTAAGCAGACATCAATTTTCCAAGTAGAATGATAAGTTCCAAAAAGTTACCATGATCGACACTGGCGTCGTCTAATGTATAAGCTGCCTCCCGACTGCATGCCCCCCTGTAGCTAAGCCATCTCTTGCCAATGACTTTAACTACATCTACTATACGCTCCATCACCTGGCGTCTCTTGCGGACCTGCTCTCTATGGGCTGAAATCGACTGCCACTCAGCAAGCCCTCCTTTGTCTGCTTTAGAGGCCTTTAGAAAGTGTGCTTCAGCGGAATTTCTGTGCGTGCTACTCTTTCGTGTTCAATTACACATTGATGGATATGCTTCCAGTCTTTCATTCCAGTGATGAGAATACTGCTGTCAGTGGGCTTACCAAATGCCATACAAACTGAACAATGCAAATTGTGATTTCCTTCATTGTACGTAAGCCACTTCCTATGGTGCCATCTTTGCAAAAGAAAACTCTCTGCACCACAGGGTTTCTTGACTTCTGCTGTGGGTGGAAACTAAAAAACAATTGGTGGTCATCTGATTTGGGTCGCTTAAAATAGTCAAAGGTTGGGCGGCATCCTTGTTTTCCGTGACTCTTTCTTTCTGCTACAGGTTGTTATTTTATTTATTTGTCGGGTTCGAAATCCCAGCTGAGCCGTGAACGGCCAAATTCTAAAGGGCAAGTTCTACCTAAAGCCCAAGTTAAGCTAAATTAAAATTTACGGATTTGAGATCCTATTAGGTCCTACCTCAGGGTAACCAAAGGGTTGCTGACTCGATGCGGCCTACCTTAGACCTTAAATTACATGAACTAAAGTAAACAAAAGGGACTATTTGTGGTCTTCTTTCTGAACCTTGCAACAACCACGCAACCTGGACTATTGCACGATGCAACAATCATGTATCTAAACAACCAAACTGAATTGCAAGAGAGCTCTCTATCAACCAAACCTTTACGTACGACCTTCCACAAACGAGTAGAAAAGACGCGCAGCGTCCCAAAATGATGCCAACAGTGTGACCAAACAATGATGCCACAAGAGCTCAAAAATGCTAGCTCTAAATTAAGTTAATTTTTCACTAACCTTACAATTATGAGATGGATATATACACACACCTTAACTTAATATATATACAAGCAATGCTGCATCAATCAGCTTAGTCATCGTATCGCCTTGGGACAACAATGGTTCTTCCTCTTCTAGATTTTCTAACACAGGTGAACTGAGCCGATCATCAACCTGCACATGAAAGAATAAATAAACTAATTAATAATAAAATAAATAATAAAATAATTTATAATATATTATTTTTTATTTATTTATAATATTTATTTTATTAATTTTTATTAATAAAATTTATTATTATTATGTCAGATTTTTCAGCTGATTTTTATGTCATTTTAATAAAAAATTTACTATGATTTAAAAATTATTAAATTTATTGCTAATATATAAAAATTTTATATAGTAATTTAGAAATTTATTTTATTTTGTTTTATTATTTAAAAATATTATTGACTTTGTTATAGACAACTAGACAAGCTATGCACTCTTACTTTCTCAAATCATCAAATGCTACAGATTCAAAGAAAAAAAATACATATAGCTCCAATTTATCACACTATCAAATATATTGGCCCACTAAAAAATAAAATGTTGAAGATGTATAAGCATTATTTTTTAACTGAGATACATAATAAAAATATTCCAAATAACACTATCCAGCCTGGATTTAAGCAGTTATCATGAAAATCCAAATCTAGCTGTGGATAGTAAAATAGTAAATCTGATGCATCCCTAGTCAGATTTGAACAAAGCATGTCAAATACTACTAGAAAGATGTATTTTGGAGTTTGTATTGAGCTTTTATTTGCTAGTAAGTTATTAACTTACTAGCAAATATACCTTACTCTGCTAGTTATATTAGCAAATATAAGTAGCAATAGCAAATATAACAGCAAAAATAAACAGTTTGGAAGCCATTAGCATTACCAGGAATATTATACGGATCAAGGATAGTGGATTATAATGAAAAGAGATAGGAAAACTCCAATGAATAGAAATCGGTATATAAAACCATGCTTACCGGTTCAGATGCAAAAATTTTCCTTGCACTAGGCTCGCACTCAGCTATGCTGTCCTCTTCTACAATTTCACCTGCATGGGATTCTGCAGAAGCAGCAGCAGCAGCAGCAGCACCTGCACTGACTTTACTTGTGCTACCTAGCTCGGCATGGGCATGGCCGGCAGCACTACTACTACTACTACTACTACTACTACTACTACTACTACTAAACAAGTCAGTTAATTTTTAACATTTGGCTGCATCAGCTTCAAGAGGTTTTGCTTTCTTATCTCTTAATTTTTCGGCACCACCTTTGCGTTTTTGACTGGGTTGACTTCACATTTTGAAACTGTCCCTATTCATTGCGATATTTCAGCTGTTTATTTCATCGAAAAACACAACAGTATTTGGACACTTTTGAGTTTTATATCAGTGATTAGCTAAACAATATATTGAAGTAAAACTGTAAAAGATACATTAGTTGATAAACATAGCTTGTCAACAGCAATATCTGAATTAACATCTAGGTATAGCGGACCGAGCAACACCATCAGTCCACTGTCCATAGGGTTGCCAGGTCTAGAAAAAAAATTATCCTAGATGCAGGTCAAAATTATCCTAGTATTACGCAGGAATATAACGCGTATAAATACCATTCGGATCATTCTTTTTGCCAACTTATTATTTGTTTACATCATTGTGGGGAATGGGCTGCGGCGGCTGCGCAGACGGAGGAATGGGGAGATGGGAGATCATTTACTTCTTTTTTTGGCTATATTTTTCGTGTTACCCTCACTGGCCCACAGATCGACCGGCCCACCGGGAATTCTCCCGGTGCTCCAGATGGCCAGTCCGCTATTGGCTGGGGTCTCATTTGATCTGTGACGAGCCAAGATTTTTTTTTACACCAGTTTTGGAAACACCTGTAGATTCACTTATTTTTCTTTGACTCAGTCCCTCATCATGCAGATGTATTATTTTATATCTAATCTCATCAGAAATTGTACGTTTCGCCATTTCTTAAGCCCGTAAAGGAAAAACAACATGAATTAGGATTATAATGAGAAACGTTTTGGATAAATTTGTTTTTTCAGAATTTAAGTGAATGTCAATAATTTTAATTGCATATATTGATATATCAATAGCTTCGGAGTATTTACTGCAGATCCATTATAATAGTTCGCTAGATCTTTAGACACATTCGTTATAAGTAATATAATGAATCAATCCTCAAGTCCAATTTATGCAGATTAGAGGGTCATCCAGCTTATACAACTTTATACACTTGAGTAATAACTTAGTTATACGTTAATATGAACCAGAAGTTCTAGTTAATATGTATTTAGTATCAAAACCAATTTTCATACGACAGATTATCCAATAGTTATCACACACACACACACACACACACACACACACACAACACACACACACACACACACACACACACACAGTATATCCCCTCCTGGTAGAGGGAGGCCCATGTAATCCCGATTCCCAAACTCGGCAAAGACCCCTCGATCCCAAAAACTATAGACCGATTGCCCTAAACATGCTGTGTCTGCAAGATATTCGAAAAAATGATCGCAACGCGACTCTCCTTTTCCTGGAAAATAGTGACTCCTTTCCGCCTACCCAGTCCGGCTTCAGACAGTTCCGCTCCACTACTGATCCCCTCCTGCTTCTCAGCCGAGACATACAGAACACACTTCGACAGTGAACAGTTCGTCCTGTCCACTTTCTTTGATATAGAGAAGGCCTACGATACCACCCGTCGACATATAATCTTCAAACAGCTCCAAAGTTTGGGTCTCGTCAGCCCTGCCGACCTTCATCAAGGGCTTCCTATCCTCCCGAACCTTCAAAGTGCGGGGTGGGCCCAGTCCTTTCGGACTCTTTCGTACAGGAGGATGGGGTCCCACAAGGAAGCATTCTCAGTGTGATGTGCTTCTCAATAGTTATGAACACAGTATCAAAAAGTCTCCCACCCACTGTCTGTTCTTCCATCTATGCGGATGATCTTGCGATCTATTTCGCAGGACGGGAACCTGCCGTCGTTCAACGGAAAATCCAGCTCGCCATCCATCGGGTGGAAAGATGGGCGACGTCGGTTGGATTCCACCTGTCCACCTCCAAGACCAAGTGCATGCTCTTTAAAAGGAGAAGACCCATTGCTTTCCCCGACCCCCTCCCCCTGTCACGCTATACGGCGAACGTCTCGAGGTGGTTCCTTCTGCACGGTTCTTGGGCATGATATTGGACCAATAGCTCAGTTAGGCTCCCCACCTCAGGCACCTAAAGCACTCCCTCCAGCGTCCCCTCGCTCTCCTGGATCAACTCTCCCACTAAACGTGGGGCGCCGACCGACGCGCTCTCCGACGCGCTCTCCTTCGCCTCTACAGTGTCATGGTCCAGTCGAAGCTGGATTATGGAAGCGTGACATGGCTCCGCCTCCAGCGCTCGCCTTCGTATTCTGGACCCGGTTCTCAACAGGGGCTTCCGCCTCTCCACCGATGCTTTCCGCTCCTCTCCTGCCTCCAGCCTCCGAGTGGAATGTAACTACCTCCCTCTCACCCTCCGACGACGGAATCTGTTACTCATGAGAACTTACCTCCGCGCACAGAGGCTACCCTCCTCGCTCCTGTGCGCGGCAGTTTCCGACCTTCCTCCCAGGGATGCTGCTGGCACTTCACCGAAGTGGTCCGCTCCTTCCTGGACCTCTCCAACATATCCCCTCTCTCAGTCTCATGCCCATCACATACCACACCTATCCCACTTGGCTCCTCAACCCAATCTCTTTCTGCAGGGACTTGTGTGCCTTGTCAAAGACCACCACTACCACCACGGCATATGGGTCATTTTTCCGGGAACACAACTCGGCACTCGGGCACTGTCTCCATCTACACAGACGGTTCCCGCTCGGAGGCTGACATGGCCGCCTCAACGGTAACACTACCCCAGCCACTTTCCCGAAGCGTCCGCCTGCCCCGCGAGGCCTCTGTGTTCTCAACAGAACTCTTCGCCATCTTAGAAGCTCTCGATATTGTGTGCACGCACCCGGCCAGAGATTTTGTAATATATTCCAACTCCCAAAGCGCACTTCTTTCCCTCGAAAGATTCAGCCCCCCCCCCCCGTCACCTGCTCGTCTGCACTATCCAACAGAATTTCCACTCCCTGACGACTTCCAGACACAAGACGGTCGCCTTCTGCTGGCTCCCGGCACATGCTGGAATCCAGGGTAACGAGGAGGCGAACCGTGCGGCGAAGGCTGCTTGCTTGCTACCAGACTCCTCCCGATCCCTCCCTTTCACTGACTTCTTCCCGATTCTCCGATCCCACTTCCGTTCCCTCTGGCAACGGGAGTGGGACCAAGCCATAGATAACAAGCTTCACCGGATAAAACCACAATTGGGATATTGGGCCTCCTCGTTTCATCGATCCTGACATAAAGAGGTGGTTCTGGCCCGTTTCTGCATAGGATACACGCACCTAACACACGGGCATCTCATGGCCAAATTACCAGCTCCGCTCTGCCCCACCTGCTGTACCTCCATCACTGTCGCCCACCTGCTGTACCTCCATCACTGTCGCCCACCTCCTAGTCGAATGCCCGAATTTCTCTGCTCTCCGCCATAGGTGCTTCCCCTTCTTGTCCCGTATCTCCGCACCGAAGCGTCTCGAGTCCATACTTGCCGAAGGATCCCAATCTTCAACAGAAACAATATTCTCCTTCCTGAGTCACTTCATCTACTTCACCGTATTTAGGACTATACCTTCCCTTCCTCCTATTCAGTATCTGAACCCCCCTCACTAGGGTTGTTCTTATTTGGGCTTAAATTTAAAATTTTGCGATTTTTATGAATGCACCCTCGGATATTGCGCGAATAGCTATAGAAACTAATCCTGTAAAGTTTGAGAGCGATCGCGTAATTTTTACTACTTCCCCGGGTACTTTTGTATTCTACCCCGGGTGAATCATAGGATAGTGTTGTACGTTTTTTGAAAATTGTCGTTGCGGAATGCCGTTGGATGGAACTGATATCTTCGGCATGTCAGTACTTTGTAGTTGAATTGTATACTAGGTCCCCCTCTACTCGAGTATTAGCCCCTCAATGGGGGGGTCTCATGGGCGCCCATCTCTCACTCATTGTTGTCTAGTTTGCAGAAGCCACGGTGGACTTGCGGGCGTTAGGGTAGCGCTGGCGGTGCGCCTCGATGACCTGGAGGAGGAACTGACGCTGGTCCTCGTCCTTTGTCAGTGCCAGGTTGTGGTCCTGCATCACAGCGACGCCGCGCTCGGCGAAGTCGTTAGTGACGCGGAGAATCGCCACCGTCCGCGCGGCGGCGGCATACCTTGGGTCACTGGGCCACTCCGCTGGGTCGGAGGACAGGAAGGCGCCGTCGATACCTAGCACGTGGAACAAGAGCCTTGATGACTGGGTGACGAAATCCGCGAGGGTCTTGCCGTTCACCACACGACTTCGGCTCGACGACGACGCACTTCGGGGGGCTGTCCGAGCCCTCCTGCTCCTCGACCGCTTTCACCATCATCCTTTTTGTCTCCGCAGATGTGTTGTCGTCGAAGAAGGCGAGCGACACGAGTGGCTCGCGCAGATACCACACGTGCCGGCGCGCGAAGCCGTCGGCCAGAACCTTGGCGAGCGCCTTGTCTTCGTAGCCGACGAGGTCCTGGAGGAGGGCAAGGTCGTTCGCCGGGGCGGCGGCGGGGTTCGGTGAAGCGAACCAGGCCGGAACGTAGAGGGCAAGGGCGAAGTTGATGAATCGCCTGAGACCGGTCCGCTCCCGCGCGGTGAGGACCAACTGTTTGCGGAACAGGAACATCTTGAGGCAATAAATGGCCTTCGCCATCCAGCGCGCGCGGTGGAGGGCGCCTGGGCGCATGAACCGGATGCAGCGCGTGGGCACACCGCCGAGGACGATAATGGACAGCTCCAAGAGCTCGCGGTAGTCATCGCGCGGCTGCTGTTGGAAGAGGTGGAAGTGTTAGCGGGCGATGAGGTCGTCGCGCGCGTCCATGAGGACCACCGTGACCTCTTTGTCGTCGATGACCAGGTGGCGCTCGGTGTTGATGGAATCCCACCGTTCTTTGAATAGCTTGAAGAGCTGGACGTTGGGGCCGGAGGAGGCACGGAAACATTCGCCGAACGCCTTGGCGGCGACGAGTTCGAGCATGTGGTGGCGGCGGGCAAGGTTGAGCAGATCCTTGCCCAATTTCTGTTCGATGAACACGCAGGCGTCCGCGCCGGTGTTGGACGCCGTCGTATCGAAGCTCAGCCCTGCGACGCGGTTTGCGGTGCCCCAGTCCTCCAGCGCCTCGAGGACTTCTACCAGTGCCGGTGGCGAGCTTTGGGACAGCGAGGAGCTTGGCGACTCCTTCGCCGGAGACGAGGACGGGCAGCCGTTCGACGTTGTCCGCGCCTCCCGTCACGTCGGCCACCAGCTTCCCGTCCTAGTGTACGATGAGCCGGGTGTCGGGCGCAAATGCCTGCTTGATGACGGCGGCGGCTTCCTTGCGGTGCTTGATGCGCGAGTGGTAGAACGACGACCGGTGACGGTGAGTTCCGCAACATTGTGCTCAAGACTCGGCAATCGCCGCCACGACGTGGACCGCCTTTGTCTGTGATGTGTGCGCGGTCGACCGCGGCGGCCACCTTCGGTGTGATGACCTGCTGTCGGCGCGGCGTTTTGGCGGCGGGCTGGCGGCGCTGGATGTCGACGGCTGGGCGTGGGTGTCGTTGCTTTGTCGAGGGCGCCGTAGGCTGCCCTCGCTGGGGCTGGAGTCTAGTTTGAGTTTGGTCACTTCACCTCAGCGCGCTTCCGTTCTGCCTCCTCCTGGCGCGCGCGATCCTCTGCGATGCGATGCGCCTGTCGCGCCTCACGCTCGGCGAGGAGGTGGTCGACGCCGAGCATCGCCCCACGCCGACCGTACTCGCGCTGAGCCAGGAAAAAACGCTTTGTCCTCCTAAATGACGAAACATCTTCAGCGCGTTCCCATGTGCGATGTCGAATAGATTGTGAGACCGCGCGTCCATGCGTTCCGCTTGTTCACGAGGAACGGCGTGGTCGCCTGCGTTTTCTTGCGCATTAGGTTCTTCCACTCCTCGTGCAACCTGATGAGCTTCTGGGCGCAACGATGATGAACGGAGGTCTGGATCCGGGCGATTTCCCAAAACTCGCGGACTTCGTGATGACGATATCAGCCGCCTTCCGTATTGTCTGTTTGCCGATGATGTGCACATGGAAGAAGCGGCGCAGGACCTCTCCTTTCAACGGTACCTTTGAGCCGGTCAGGGACTCAGATGGGCGGCCTACCAGAAACACCTTGGTTGACTTCCGCGTCATCCGCTTATCAGTTGCAGTCGACATGATTTCAAGTCTGTAAAGGGAAAATGTTAAAACTTATTAGAAAAAGAGACACCTTATAACATGAAATATAACGATTAATATAAATTAATGATATAAATTTAAATAATGAATTAAAGTGAAATATAAAATTAAAATATGATTCCCTCGCCAGCAAGCTAACATTGTCATCTACAAGTTTACTTTTCCACAATTTATTTGAGAAATCAATACCTTGGAGGCTTGGCTTCTAGGCCTATAAGGCAAAACGAAACTAAAATATCTGCACAACCGACTCGACGCTAAGATGGCAATAACTGAGTTACTGCGTAATATTATTTACTAAAACCGAACGCATTAGGAGGCGGAGCAATCGAAGAAGTAACCCAAAAGTTCACCGAGTTCACAGGGGTTAGAATATAAAAATGCCCGGCGGAGGTTTAAAAATTATCCGATTGCTCTCAAACTTCACATGATTTGTTTTTTTATGACTTCGCGCAATATCCGGGGGCGCAGTCATACAAAAGTCGCAAAATAAGAACAACCCTACCCCTCACTCTCTAAGTTCACTACCCCCACCCTAGTAACACCCCCTACCCACTGCTTCGCCGAGATATGTGCCACTTCACATAGGCACGAATTGGCGGTATATCTACAAAAGAAAATTTATATATATTATATATTATATATATATATATATATATATATGCACACAGACAGTGCATGGAACAAGGAACTCTTCTGGGATAATTTGCAGATAGCTGGTGAGGGAAGCTATATTTATGGGACCTCTTTGCGAGTGACCGTTGCCCGCGTCGGGCTAGCATCATGAAAAAGAAAAAACTATGGTATTGTCATTTACCATTACTTATTCGGACTATAGTGGATTTAATTATCCCAGAAGAGTTCCTTGTTCCATGCACTGTCTATGTGTATCATAAAAAAACTCAGGGGACCATTCTGAGTTCATTCCTATATATATATATATATATATATATATATATATATATATATATATATATATATATATATATATATATAAACCACAAGGTTTCCTCGGCTTTCCTAAGGCAATTATCTAAAAATGAAATAGGATAACATAATTTAGTACCAATATTCATATTGCATACCGATAACTCGGAATCTAAAAATTCAGGACTGACAACTCTCAGTGCTCTAAGAAACATAGAAGAGAAAATAGAAGATTTAATCGAGGGATAATGGTCAGAATAAAAATGCACATAAGAGTTATTATTAGTAGGCTTACGATAAACTTCAAATTTGAACTGATTAAAGCATCTCCGAATTTTTAGATCCAGAAAAGATAAGCTTCCATCATTTTTTTTTGAACCATTAACTTAATAGATGGCACTAAATTGTTGAGCCTACCAATTATTGTTGTTAGTCCTGAATTTTTAGATTCCGAGTTATGCAATATCATGAATATTGGTACTAAATAATGTTATCCTATTTCATTTTTAGATAACTGCCTTAGGAAAGGCAAAAATAGGTATTATAATAAAGTAACTGTAAAGGAATTTAAGCATAAAAATACCTTAACCTACCTTACCATGTTAATTTTCAATATCTTCCCACTTTATTTAAAGCAATTGGCATCACTGTTGTCTTTAAGTATAATAATGCTGTTAAATCACGTCTAATAAAGAAAAGCCCGGATAATGTGGTTGGTTGTGTGTATTCGATCGGATGTACACAATGTAACTCAGTACATATAGGCCAAACGGGTAAAACGTTAGATATTAGGGTAAAACAGCGTAAATATGAGTGTAGAACAGCAAATAATTCTAATGCATTGTTTAATCATATGTATAGATGTAATCATAGTATCAAGTGGGATAGTTCTAAAGCGCTCGTTAAGAACAGAGATATAATTGGAAGAAATATTCTAGAATGTGCATTTATCCATTTTAAAAACAATTTCAATAACAGTACGAGAATGTATAAAATTGACAATATCCTGTTTAAATTCCTTCTGCCTCTCATTAAGTCTTTAATTATATGCTAATCTTTTGTTCCGCCCTGCTGTATATATATTTTGGGATTCTTGCTTGCTCCCTTCACTCCCTGACGAGGTGTACTTCTGAATACACGAAAGGCCTTGGAATCATTTTCTTTTTCCTTTTGGGTTTACAGCATTCATTCGTTTCACGTTTAATTGTGAAATTCATCATATATATATATATATATATATATATATATAATATAATATATATATATATATAAGTGATGTAGGTCACATCCGCATCCGCATCCGCAGAACATCCGCACATTTTCCCGCATCCGCACTTGGACTGCGGATGTCGTGCGGATGGGACCGTTGAGATAAAATGTCATTAATAAGCGGAAATTATCAAATTCTACTAATTAATAGAACTAGTTCATTGTGCGCAAAAGTGATGCAAGCGACAAGACGAGAGGCTGTCTTGTATGAAGTTACTCTCTTGCAACCTACTTAGATCCACGTTACAAAGCTAAGTTATTTTCACCTAGTACATTAGAACGAGTTAAATCATCACTTGGCAAAGCAGGTGAAGAGCTTCAATCTCTTGAATCTGTCGCTTCGCCACCCACCAAAAGAAAAAAGTTTCAGTGACAGAACCAACACCTTCAACAAGCAAATCTATCACAGAATCTGTCTCTCAGTTTCTTGAGTCAAGCAGCAATGACGAGACCTACGCGATGTCAAAAGATGTAGTAAAAATGATCGAGAGCTATCACCAAGAAAAACGCCTGGCTGCATGTGACAATCCTATTAGTGGTGGAAAAATACGCAGAATATCTATCCATACTTGAGTAAACTTGCAAGGAAACATTTAGCCTGTCCTCCAACAAACGTACCAAGCGAGAGATTATTTAGCAGTGCTGGATTAATATATGATGAAAAGAGAAACAAACAGACTGGCAGCAGAAAAGGCAGAAAAATTAATGTTCCTTAAGCATAACCTTCCTATAATTAAGTTTGAACATTAAACGATGAACATCTTAGTTTACTTTATTTTAATTACTCATTTATAAATATGCCTAATAAAACTTTAAACTTAATATAAATAGTTATCAAGCTAATTAAAGATCTCTTTCTATAAGGGTGGAGGTTGGGGAAAGAGGTCGGTGGGATGCATTGAGTTGGGTTCACGTCCCGCATCCTGGTAACACAATGATGGTTTCTAATTGTGGCTGAAACTCAACAAAATATAACGAATTTATTTGCAGACGAATTCACTAATTGATTTCTATATTAGTTAGATGCTTGATATTATTTTATATGTTCAGAGAAAAGTACAGCAATTATTGTACAATTAATCAATTATACTACATTATAGCTACAGCTCTCTCTATATAATAACTTATTATATACGTTAAACACAACAAATCTCGAATATATCCTAAAGAATAACGAAAATGTAGACATCCGCATCCGCGGATGTTGAAATCAAACATCCGCATCCGCATCCGCGGATGTGAAAAAAAATGACATCCGCTACATCACTAATATATATATATATATATATATATAATATATATATATATATATATATATAATATGAAAATTATTTCACGAAGGTGACACGTGAAAAATATTTATGATGAATAAAACCACGAAGGGAAAAAGAAACACAAAGTAGTGCTCAAGCGCTTTCCCTCTAATGACATTCTCAGGAACACTGAAGTAAAAGGAGAGTTCAAGACAATATATAGGTTACAAAAATATATGTACAGTATATGTATATATAGTAAGTATAGAAATAAAATTGTGGGAGGAGCAAATACATTTGTATGGAAAACTGACAATTTTAGCACTTTGCCCGAAATTCAACATAAATTCAAATGGCTTGTTTACAACCAATTTTTTTTATAGTTATTGTCTGAATGATACATAGTTTACAAAAGAATAAAGAAATGAAAATAAATATAAATTGGAAGCAAAAATAGATCAAAAAAAAAAAATTACAAACTGATGCCTAAATGATATATAGGTCACAACTGAAATACATAAAGAAATAAACCTGCGGATAAAAACTGTAACCGGAGCATACAAATTCAAGTTCAATTGGAAGGTTTACAATCAATTTAATAGATGATGCCAAAATGATATATATGTCACAAAGAAATAAAATAAAGGAATAAACCTATAAAAATAAATTGAAACATAAATTCTAAGAGAAACACAAATTTATAAGGGAAAAAAAATTACCAATGGTTTTATAGTTATTGTCTGAATCATACGTAGGTCACAAAATTTGTACTTTTTATTCTTTTGTGACCTATGTATGATTCAGACAATGACTATAAAAACCTTTGGTAATTTTTTTCCCTTATAAATTTGTGTTTCTCTTACAATTTATGTTTCAATTTATTTTTATAGGTTTATTCCTTTATTTTATTTCTTTGTGACATATATATCATTTTGGCATCTATTAAATTGATTGTAAACCTTCCAATTGAACTTGAATTTGTATGCTCCAGTTACAGTTTTTATCCGCAGGATTATTTCTTTATGCATTTCGGTTGTGACCTATATGTCATTTAGGCATCAGTTTGTAATTTTTTGTTTTATCTATTTTCGCTTCCAATTTATATTTATTTTCATTTCTTTATTCTTTTGTGACCTATGTATCATTCAGACAATAACTATAAAAAAAATTGGTTGTAAACAAGCCATTTGAATTTATGTTGAATTTCGGGCAAAGTGCTAAAATTGTCAGTTTTCCGCATAAATGTATTTGCTCCTCCCACAATTTTATTTCTATACTTACTATATATACACATATAGTGTACATATTTTTGTAACCTATATATTGTCTTGAACTCTCCTTTACTTCAGTGTTCCTGAGGATGTCATTAGACGAAAGCGCTTGAGCACCACTTTGTGTTTCTTTTCCTTCGTGGTTTTTATTCATCATATATATATATATATATGATGAATAAAACCACGAAGGAAAGGAAACACAAAATGGTGCTCATTTTCCTTTCCTTTCCTTCGTGGTTTTATTCATCATAAATATTTTTCACGTGTTACCTTCGTGAAATAATTTTCATATATATATATATATATATATATATATATTGATAAGGTGTCCATAAATTATCTTTACAAATTCAACCGTTTCATTTGAAAGATAAGTTATTGACAGGTATATATATATATATATATATATATATATATATATATACAGGGCGTCCCAAAAAAATGTATACACACTTTAACAGCTGATAGCTCAATTGATGTTTCTTTCTTTCCAAGTTAAACCATTAGAATTAATAATGGCAGTCAGACTAAGCTTTGAACAAAGGAAATTCATTCTAAAATGCTACTGGAAGTGTGAAAACGCAGTGAAGTGCAAAGACAGTTTAGGAGGGAGTTTCAAACAGATCCACCAACGCGACTTACCATCACTCGAATTAGAGATGAGTTTGAAGCCGATGGAACTGTTCAGAATGTCCACAAGAAGCGTTCCGGAAGACCACGGACATCGACAAGCCCCACAAAGCAAGAAAGAGTACTGGAAACGTATCACCAAAGTCCAAGAAAATCTGTGCGGCAAGCGAGTCGTGAGGTAGGAATTTCAGAATCGTCTGTCCAACGCATTTTGAAGCGCTGTCCATGGAAAAGTTACATTCCAAGATTAGTCCATGCTATTAATGAAGATGATCCGGACCGAAGAGTGGAGTATTGCGAGTGGTACTTGGCACCATGTGGATGTGGATTGGACGAAGGGGTTTCGTAGAATACCCTCCGCGTTCACCAGACCTCACACCACTAGACTTTTTTTTATGGGGATACTTAAAAGACAAAGTCTACGCTATAAAAACCTGCAACAGTCGCTGAATTGAGAGCAGCCATTGAACGAGAATGCACACAAATACCAAACGAAATGTTTCGTGATGTTTGCGATTCCATTGCTTCGCGTTATCAGCAGTGCCTGGACCAGAACGGACTTCAGTTGAAAACAGGCGTTGACAAAACAATTAAATAATGTCTGTAGATTCTATTACATTTTGAAAATGAAATGTATTTTAATAAACACTGCCTTTATAAGTATTTAAAGTGTGTATACATATTTTTGGGACGCCCTGTATATATATATATATATATATATATATATATTTATTAGGGTGGTTTTTATTTTTCAAAATTGCAAATTTCACCGTCTCACCCCTCAATATATTCCATTTGACAAAAAAACAAAATGTGCAAAATCTCAAATAATTATAAATATTCTTATTGGTTCCGCACGAGGACTCAAATTTAGTTAATTATTGAAACATAAATACACGAATTTTTTATTTACCATTCCACTATAAGGGCAAATAACAGCAGTTAAAGAAACAGCATAAACTAAAATAGACATTGACTACTGATTAATTGGAAACTGAATTAAACTAAACATTTTAGGACTGAAAGCATAGTAGATTTGGCCTAGTAGGGATGGTTGTTTATGAGGCACCTAAAATATTAATTGATTTTAATAAAACTTCTTTGGTACACGTTTTATATTAATAGGAAAAAAATGCGGGGGAGAGACCAAGAAATTCTATATTTAATTTTTCCTATACATATAAGAACCACCCAATCAACCAAAATTGGGTGTCTTACCCCCGCATAAGCAACCATCCCTACTAGGCCAAATCTACTATGCTTTCAGTCCTAAAAGTTTAGTTCAATTCAGTTCCTAATTAATCAGTAGTCAATGTCTATTTTAGTTTATGCTGTTCTTTAACTGCTGTTATTTTCCCTTATAGTGGAACGCTAATAAAAAATTCGTGTGTTTATGTCTCAATAATTAACTAAATTTGAGTCCTTGTCCGGCACCAATAAGAATATTTATAATTACTTGAGATTTTGCACATTTTGTTTTTTTGTCAAATGGAATATATTGAGGGGTGAGACGGTGAAATTTGCAATTTTGAAAAAATAAGAACCACCCTTATATGTATGTGTATATATATATATATATAGTATATATATATATATATATATATATATATATATAATATATTATATATATATATATATATATATACACACACAATGATAACGTGTCTATAAATTATCTTTACAAATTCAACTGTTTCAATTGAAAGAAGTTATATATATTATATATATATATATATATATATATATATATATATATATATATATATATATATATATATATATATATATATATATATATATGGGAATGAACTCAGAATGGTTCCCTGAGGTTTTTTATGATACACACAGACCGTGCATGGAACAAGGAACTCTCTAGGAAAATTAAATCCACTATAGTTCGAATAAGACATAAGTAATGGTAAATGAAAATACTATAGTTTTTTCTTTTTCGTGATGCTAGCCCGACGTGGGCAACAGGTCACTCGCAAAGAGGTCCCAAAAATATAGCTTCCCTCACCAGCTATCTGCAAAGCAGATAGGATCCAGCTTTGGGACAGGATCTAGGGTTTAAAGCAGCCTAGCCCAGCTACATTTAGAACCTCAATATAAGCAGAAGACTCGCTGCCTTCACGTCAGATTGAATACATCAAAGAAAAAGGGGGTAACTATTATATTTTAGCCAAAAACCAAAACTTAAACCTCAACTGGTAGAATTGAGCGTCGACTTTTCAAGGCACATAACATGTCCGTTCATGATGGGAATGAACTCAGAATGGTTCCCTGAGGTTTTTATGATAATAGTTATCATCCCTCGCATCCAGACCGCGAGCCAATAACACAGAATTGTGTTAGCAGACTTGTTGCAAAGTTTAAGGAAATGGGATCCATAGAAGATAAACCACGCAGTGGACCTTCAAGGAGGTCCACTGACGATGATACAGCGACTGCTATCCTGGCTCATTTTAACAGAAGTCCCAATAAGTCTCTTCGGCGATTGTCCGCCGAGACAGAAGTGTCGAAAAGCAGCATCCATCGCATTCTTCAGGCTCACAAATGGCATCCATATAAACTTCAGATCCTACAGAAATTAAGCGAAGATGATCCCGACCGGCGGATGGAATTTTGTGAATGGGCTACGGAACAATATGCTCGGGATGCCAATTTCCCGTCCACCATTCTGTTCAGTGACGAGGTTGTTTTTTATGGAAATGGTGAGGTAAATCGACAGAACACCCGCTACTGGTCTCAAAACAACCCTCACTGGTATACCTCTTCAAAGGAACAAGGTGCATCGGGTGATGGTATGGTGTGGCATTTGGAAGGATCGCATCATAGGCCCCCTCTTTTTCGATGAACATGTCACTGGAGGCACCTACCTACGTATGCTCAAGGAAGAAGCATTTCCCAGTGTCTTGAACGAAGAAGGAAATTTCCAACATGGTTCCAGCAAAACGGCGCTCCTGCACATTACAGCACCCAAGTAAGGGAATACCTGTACCAACAATTCCCTGGTCATTGGATAGGACGTCGAGGGCCTGTGGAATGGCCGCCAGCTAGAAGCCCGGATCTCACGCCACTAGATTTTTATCTCTGGGGCCACTTGAAAGCGCTGGTATACGCAGAGAAAATTAGGAGTTGAACACTTGCGGCAGCGCATTATTGGGGGCATGTAACACCATTACTCCTGACATCATTCACCGTGTGCTTGCTGACTGGGTATCACGTCTGAATTTGTGTATTGAAAACAATGGTGGACATATTGAGCACGTTCTGTAAATAAAAGCTTTTGTTTTGCCTTTTTTTATTATTTTTCCTTTTTTTATTATTTTTCCTATGATGCCGGACTTATGGGACACCCTGTGTATATATAGCGGCAGGACGATAAATGGAATGCCACACTGATCAAAAACTGCAACAATGGAGACGATCGCTAAACACGGAGAGAAATACGGGCATCCTGAAGAGCGCGAACATAGTCCCAATATATAAAGGAGATCGATCGATCCGAAGCCAAAAACTATAGGCCAGTGTCGCTTACATCTCATCTCACTAAAATATTTGAAAGAATAGTTAGAAAATCTATGACTTTTTGGAAACTCAGAAAAAATTCAATGATAACCAACATAGGTTTCGGTCAGGCAGATCACGCCTATCACAACTAATTGAACACTACAACATTATTGATGCACTTGAAAGTAATGAAAAACTATGATGTAATATACACAGACTTTGCCAAAGCGTTCGACAAGTGTGACCATGGAATCATAACACTGCCCAACACCAATTTGCTGATTTAATTCTAACACCTCTTTTTAGGTAACTTTGGTGTGCTGATTTCAAAAATCACCTTAGTTTTTGCCTATCACGTCAGGTTTTCGAGCAATCAAATACTGATATTTTGGAGATATCGCATTTTGGCAGGGTTATGCCCAATTTTTTTTCTTTTCAAAAAATAAGTTTTTACACACACAGAATCAGCGTGGAAAAGTAAACAATTGTGCAGGGAGTGAACTTTAATATACAATGGTAATATTGACACATAAAGTGATTAAAAGTGTTTAAATAAGCAAAAAATGAATCCATATTAAAGCAAGCACGGGACCAGTTTTCTTAACATTGTCTTTTTCTTGTTTTTTACTTTCAGTGCTGATAAATTTTCTCTTATAGGACTTCCTAGAATGAGAGATGTCAAGACAATCTCTCTGCAGGCTCCAGCAGTAGTCAGCCATCATATGGGTATCCCATCTTCCTTGGTATCGTTCTTCCATCACTTTGATATCTTGGTGGAACCTTTCACCTTGCTCTTCACTAACATCACCAAGATTTTCTGGAAATTTATCCAGATGACTGTTGAGATAGTGAACTTTAATGCTCATGTTGCAACCCAACTGCTGAAAGTTTACAAGTAACGTCACTAGCGGAACCGGCTGCTCTCACTCCGCCAATGGGAAATCTCTCTCAGATTGACGTCACGCTCACACCTGGGGAAATCACAGATACCCAAGATTTTAATATGTTGTACATGACCTTTAGATTTAATGCACAGATTTGCGTATTCCACAGATAAAATTTTAACAGCAAAACAGCTGTTAACAGGTCTCAAAAATCATCAATTTTGATAAGCGCCTTTCATGGATCACCCAAAATAGGCATATTGCATTGCACGAAAACCTGATGTGATTGACAAAATCTAAGGTGATTTTTTAAATCAGCACATCAATATTATCCAGAAACAGGTCTTAGAATTAAATCAGCAGCAAAAAAATTTTTTTTTTGTTGGGCAGTGTAATACATAAACTGAAATATATGGGCATAACAGGAAAAGTAGGGAAATAGATATATAATTAACTTAGTTAGTGGCGGCAAGTCGTTACAGTACAAGAAGTATCCATCAAAATCAGAGGTCCTCAGCTCAGTACCACAAGGAACAGTATTAGCTCCACTACTCTTCATAATCATGCTAACTGATAGATGAGGACGTTACCAGAGACAGCACAGTAACATCCTTTGCAGATGACACAAAGATCAGTAGAAAAGTAAGAAACCCAGAAGATATAGGGTCTCTACAAACCGACATGAGCAAAATCTACAAGTGGACGGAAGACAACAATATGAAATTTAACACTGAGAAATTTTAGCTCTTACGGTACAGAAAAAGAGAGGACCTAAAATCCACGGAGTATTATACCTCAAATGGACAGGAAATCAGAGAAATTCCAAAGCAAAAGATTTAGGGGTGTAATGACTGATGATGCGAAATTTGAAACGCAAAATAAGAGCAGTAAACAGAGCAAAGATACTGGGCAGATACTCTGAGAACCTTTAAACGAAGGGATAGGAATATAATGAGTCTTCTACTGAAAACACTGTTCATACCCAAATTGGAATACTGCTCGGTCCTAACATGCCAATACAAAAAAGAAGACATTAGACAGCTAGAAGGGATTCAGAGAAGCTTCACAGCCAAGATCAGTGGGTGCAAAGAACTAAATTACTGGGAAGGGTTAAGCGAATTAAACCTATATTCACTGGAAAGGAGAAGAGAGAGATACACCATTATTTACACTTGGGAAATAATGGAAAAACTAGTCCTTAATCTTCCTCTGAACCCTGTAACTCCTCAAACAACAGTGGAAAGTAGAAAAGGAAGAATGTCGTGTTCCCAAATTAAAGGCTAGATAGGGAACATCCTTAACTCTGAAAGAAAATAGTTTTGTTGTGAGAGGACCAAAACTGTTTAATCAGCTGCCCAAAGACCTAAGGAACACGAATGGTGTTGCAGTGGACATCTTCAATTATTATAGACGCCTGGCTCAAAACAATCTCCGATGAGCCGGGCGTCCCTGGCTATGTGAGGTGGAGAGTACGAGAAACCAACTCACTACTTCACCAGGTCAATTCGAGAGGAGGGGTGACAAGCTTGACCTTCGTGAAATGAGGAATCATCGCACGGAACATCTGAAAGGGGTAATTCAAAAACGCGATCCTTTTTCGGGTTTTCAAACCGTCCCCCCTCTTGTGGTCATTTGTGGCCATGACTTACACACCCCTCCAAAACCACGTGGTCTTCTGATGTCACCCCACCTCTTCTTAATCTTATGTAAAATGTAAGGTGCAATATTAGATTTCTTATATTTATTGAGAGGTGAGGTAAATGAACAATTAAAAGGCATATCTTCTAAATAAACTCTATTAATTGTTTATTTCTTTATTCAAAATTATCTTGACTGAAAAATGTAATTTTGAATGTTCAAAAAATTATTTATTGGAGCATACATATGGATGCATACATATTAATTGGAACATACAGTTTAGCGTATTTATATTTCTCGCCAAGGCTGTACTCTTTGGTCCTCTGGAACGTGGCCACGTGGTTAAACGTCAAGACCCACCCCTCCCCCATGTGGCCCTTGGTGCTCAAATAAGGAACCCCCTCCCCCCCTTTAGGGACCACATGGTTTTTGAATGGCGCCAAAGGTTTATATATATATATATAATATATATATATATATATATATATATATATATACACAGGGTGTCCTATAAGTCCGCATCATAGGAAAAATAATAAAAAAGGCAAAAAAAAGCTTTTATTTACAGAACGTGCTCAATATGTATTGTTCCGTAACCCATTCACAAAATTCTATCCGCCGGTCGGGATCATCTTCGCTTAATTTCTGTAGGATCTGAAGTTTATATGGATGCCATTTGTGAGCCTGAAGAATGCGATAGATGCTACTTTTCGACACTCGTGTCTCGGCGGACAATCGCCGAAGAGACTTATTGGGACTTCTGTTAAAATGAGCCAGGATAGCAGTCGCTGTATCATCGTCAGTGGACCTCCTTGAAGGTCCACTGCGTGATTTATCTTCTATGGATCCTGTTTCCTTAAACTTTGCAACAAGTCTGCTAACACAACTCTGTGTTATTGGCTCGCGGTCTGGATGCAGTCTGTTAAATTCAGTAGCGGCCTCTCTTTGACTCCGATTTCCTATGAGTAGAATTATCTGGATTCGTTCTTCCTTGCTCATAGACATTATGGCCTGTAGAAAGAGAAAAATATGAATTATGGTTTGTAGAAATAGAAAAATATGAATTTCTCCTATGATGCTGGACTTATGGGACACACACACACACACACACACACACACACACACACACACACCACACACACACACACAATTTGTTTGTTTACATTTCCAAATTGTCAAGTTTAGAATAGTTACACATGATGACCATCATTTGTCGCTACAATGCGTACTGGACGCTCAAACTCCATTAAAACATGTGCAAGGTGATCTTGGATTCTTGACGGAATTTATTTTGCCAGATCCGTACATTTGTCACGATACATCCACATAGATAATACCCCAAAGAAGTTAAATCAGGTGGTTGAGGTGACCAGAGCTGGGCACTTGCGGCATATTGCGGTACTGCGGTACTGCTGCACTACCAAACCGGTACCAAACCGGTACGCGGAAATTTGAATGCGGTAGCGGTACTGCGGTACTTTCAGCGATCCTTTGCGGTACTGCGTTATGGGGGCCCGGGGTGGTAGTGCGGTGGTACCGCAAGTACCGCAGTACCGCAAAATATGCCGCAAATGCCCAGCTCTGGCAGGTGACCACACTATCGGTCTATCACGGCATATCCACCGCTGAGGAAAGGTTGCATATAAAAAGTTGCGAAAAGTAACTGCGTAGTGGGAAAGCATTCCCATCTTGTTGAAAAATTACACTGCTTGTGTCAAATAGCCTTTAGTTGGAGAAGAAATAAATGTCTGTAGCATGTTGAGATAGTTCGCCCCCAGTCACGGAACGACTGTCAAAGAAAATTAAACCGATGATATAGTAGTCGCGTGACATAGCACACCAAACGCCAAGTTTTGGTGAATCACGTTCAAATTGGCGACTTTCAGCGATGAATAAGCTGTGGTAGACTGACAGCATGACCATCTCAGTCACCCGATTTAACCCTTTTCGATTTTTATCAATGGGGCTATGTTAAAACATTTGTGTATTGTGACAAGCCCAAGGGATCTAGCAGAACTCCGTTAAAGTCAGATGGCTTATTGGGTCCATTTCACAAAAACATCTTGTAATGCTTTAATGAAGTTTGAGCGATAAGTACTGTAGTAACGAATGATGGTCAACATGTGAAAGTGTTCTAAACTTGGACAGCTTGGAAATGTAAGCAATTATAGGGTGTTTATAAAGGCCCTATCTATTTCAGTGAAAACGTAGCAAAAAGGGTAAAATTCAATAACAATATAATAGAAGGCATACATTTAATGAATACTTAAGCATATGATTCTACATGAGCACCATCAGTATCTCTACAGAGTTCGAATCTGTCAGCAGCATTGCGGAATACATTTTGGAGCATGACAGGGGTTATTTTTGTAACTATTGTTACGATACGAGCACGTAAATCTTGCAGATCTGTAACCCTCGTTTGATAGACGTTTGATTTGATAAAGCCCCATGCAAATAAATCCAATGGCGTTAGATCAGGAGATCGAGCCGCCCAGGGCCTGTTGCCTCCACGTCCGATCCACCGATTTGGAAATCGTTCATTTAGGTACTCCCGAACAATATTTGGGAATGACAAGGTGTCCCATCTTGTTGAAAGATGACGGTGTTTAAAATGCCATCTGAATGAAGCTGGGGTTCCAGGAATTGTTGAAGCATGTCCAGATAAATAAGCCTTGTAACTGTAGCTTCAGCAAAGAAAAAGGGCTCATAAATCTTAGATTTGGCCATGCTCAACCAGACAGTAACTTTAGGAGAATCTCGTTCCCATTGATAAAAATCAACTGGCTTTCCATTAGCCCATATGCGGCAGTTATGGCGATTAACCTTTCCACACGTGTAGAAAGTTGCTTCATCACCGAAGAGAATGTGGTCCATTAAATTTTCATTGTGAATGTGTTCAACAAGATCGGCACACATTGCACTTCGCTTTGGATAATCCTCTTCATGTAAGTCATGAAGCACCTGAATGTGATAACTTCTTTTCTTCAACGTCGATTTCAAAATTTTGTGGACAGTTGATTTAGGTATCCTGAGTCTACGTGTGTGGTGCGAATTGACATACTTGGATGTTCATCGATAACATTACGTACGCATTTACAGCATGCTCAGAGACAGTCGGGCGTACACATCTTCACTCATCATGAATAGATCCCGTTCTTTCAAACCTCTCTAATTTCTTTGGATAAATATATATATATATATATATATATATATATATATATATATTATATATATATATATTAAAATAATATGGGTGGGCACAATAATGGAAACACAGACGTTGGCATTTTCGATGCTGTATTTTCTGATATCCTTAATGGTATTATATACTTTACGAAGTTGATATGTGAATGCACGTAATATTGAGAACATGACCCATTTTAGCATGCTGATATTGTATTTTCTGTTCTTGCAGAATAAATAAAAAACGGCGGTTGGTAAACGTGTCACTAACTGTGAAAGGGGCTTGATAGTATTAGTATAAGCCCGTTTGGTTGGTGTCTCATTATTGAAAAGTGCGTGATTGTACCTGTATCATGAGGAATAGTCCCCAAGTTTATGAATACGTGGAGAGAAATGGAAAACCTACACCACATAAGCGCAACAGCGTTCCCATTATTCTCTCCAACTCCAGCTTTATTCGAGCTTTTGCAGCAGTGGTTGGTGTTATGAAGGGCTTTACTACATTTTCTATAACAGTTTTGACTGATTCTCGTCTTTTCCTTCTTAAGTTCTGAACAAAGTTTTGATGCGGCAGTTTTTAGTTCATGCTTCGCAGCTCATAATAACGTTCTTCTATTGCATTTTTTCATTGTTGCTTTACGCCAAAGTTCTTTGTTACTTACTTCATTTTCTTCCACGTATTCATCACCATGAGGACTGTTCCTTGAGATACATGGGTAGTTACACGACTTTTAATACCGAGACACCAACCAAACGGGCTCCTATCATCATGCGTCATATTTTTATTTAAAAACGAACAGGAACAGGAGGAGCCAGTATCAGCACATTACAATAAAATGTAATCTTGTATGCATTCACATATCACCTTGTATAATGTCATCAATAATATCAGAAAATACAGCCCCGAAAATGCGAGTTTCCATTATTCTGTTGAACCCATTTTATATATATATATATATATATATATATATATAATTAGAATACACTGCTGATAACGTGGTATGCGAATAATGGCAAAAGGTATAGGATTATTTTTTATTATGCGGGCAAGATGCAAATAACGCCATATTATTTTAAGCTAAACGGGCAAAATTCAAGTCAGGCGCCCAATAATCGCAGGCAGACACAAGCGGAGAGCTTGAGACTGAGTGAGTGAGTGAGTGAGTGAGTGAGTGACGTGAGTGACGTGACGTGACGTGACGTGACGTGATCGGTGAGTGTTACATTGTATTATTTTATTCGTATTTACAAGACTATTATGCTTTTATTATTAAATTCACTTCACGGGTCAATATAGTACACTATAATATTAATCTAATATTGTACTAAAAGTCGTTTATTTTTGGGGGCTTTTGGAACCTAACCTATTTTTCCCCATAAGAATTTTAATAATAGATATCGCAGGGTCTCGCGAAACGTATCCCGGCGTTATCAGCGTATTCTAATACTGTATTTAAAACTTTGAGAAGGTTAGAGTATCCGCGCCTTTGATTCCCTTATGAATATTTTGGAACCTTTTGCATTTTTTATCCTAGTCTGTATATACCGCAAATGGGTGGAGAACGCAGTAATTTTTTTGCTTTGACGTGAAGATTATTAATATAAGCACATCGGTCGACGTAAGATTTTGTAATAAAAATTTGTAGTCATAAATAAGGAGGAGAGAGGAAAGTACAATATACAATGCGCCTCATCAATTGATGTAGTGGTTCCCGACCTTTTCTGACTCGAGACACCCAGTGCCATCCGTTTTTCTTTCGCGGCACCCCGGGAGATTTTCGTGCCTGACTGTTGAACATTTAGTTACCCCTCCCCCTCCCCGTAGTACCACGTAACTTCAAACTGAACTTATATACAGTTTGCGTATGGACGTAATAAATGGAGAATGTTTTGTTTCATTTGAAATGTCCAAATCTTGACTAACTATTGAATTTTCACTTACTCATTTTTGTCCTTTTCATGAAATTTCGCGGCACCGATTGGGAAATACTGAATTAGTGCAACGCTTTTGCATGAAAAAAAATCATTACCTTTTAAAATTGTGAAATAGCTGAATTGGGCAAAGTCGTCCAAAAGGAGTAAATGAAGCGTTTGATAATATTTTTGTTAAGAAATTAAAAATATTTCATACTGTATTATACAGTGTTAATCATTTGGAGCGTTCCCTTAACTTTATCATTTTCGTTTATTCTTCCCAAGAAAACTTTCGAGGCCACACTGAATTACATTTATACTCGTCCACGACGCGTTCATAATAACGTGTCAAAATTCGCGGACGATACTAAAATAGGCGGTAAAGTTAACGTGGACGATAGAAATAGGCTCCAAGACGATGTAAATAGGATTATGGAGTGGATGGAAGTAGTATAGCCGCAAAAGGGGAGAGTGCAAGAATGTTGCAGGTTATTATGTAATGTTGCAAAGGGGGGTGGGGGGAAAAACTTCGAGGCGGCGTTATCCCCCAAGAGAGAGGAGGAGAGAAAGGAGGAGAGGTGTTCACCTGGCAGGAGCCAAGTGCACATTAAGACTTCAGCCGAGTTGGCGTTGTTTTATAGGCTCCTAATCAGCCAGTTGGCGTAATTGGCTTGAGTTGCCAGATACCGCGATACCATTGTATACATTATTATAGACTCCTAATCAGCCAGTTGGCTGTAAATGGTTGTCAGATACCTCTTTTTAGCAGTATTATTGCATACATTATTATTATATACGCCTAATCAGCCAAGGGGGGAGAGGTACACATGCAGGAGGACACACACATACGCACACATGCAGGAGGTACACATGCAGTAGTTACACATGCAGGAGTTACACATGCAGGAGAGAGAGAGCTGAAGGAGGGAGAGAGACGCCTGTAGGAGAGAGAGAGAGAGAGAGCTGAAGGTGGGAGAGAGACGCCTGTAGGAGAGGAGAGAGAGAGCTGAAGGTGGGAGAGACGCCTGTAGGAGAGAGAGAGAGAGTAGTTGCCTTTAAGGCATATTATTTTCGTTTTCCTAACCTAAGAGGCCACTAAGGGGTTTACCAAAGGGCCAAAAAAGAAGGACCAGAGGTCCTTGCTCGGCTGGAGCCGAGCTGGGAATGAGTCTTCACCAGCTTCTCGATCTTTTATAAGCCTCTATTCTGGCTGAGTTGCCAGATCACGCCTTGTATTGGGGTGCTGAGTTGCCAGATCGCACCATGTATTCTAATAAGCATTGTGTACCACAATATGGTAGATGAATTAAATAATTACACACTTAATTGAAATATAGATGTATATAGTGTTTTACAATAGATGTATATAGTGGATTATATGCAAAATATAACATTAACTTGAGCTTCCTTGAAGTTGAACTTATCGAAACAAATAACGTAGTTATCCATAATTCAACCAACCATAGAAAACAGAATTATAGAAATATATATATATATATATATATTAAGCATTGTGTACCACAATATGGTAGATGAATTAAATAATTACACACTTAATTGAAATATAGATGTATATAGTGTTTTACAATAGATGTATATAGTGGATTATATGCAAAATATAACATTAACTTGAGCTTCCTTGAAGTTGAACTTATCGAAACAAATAACATAGTTATCCATAATTCAGCCGAAAACAATTAATTTTATGGGTAACTATTTCGACATAAGTTTACTATAATTATATCAGTCTTTTAAATATCTTCTGATATATAATATATATATATATTATATATATATATTCAGTAACACATTAGAAAGATTTACGCAATAATAGAATTAACAAAGTTACCCAATAAATAATTCGTTAGACAGAAACGAATTTTTATAAGGGATACCCAGCTTCATTAAACTTGAAGATGAACGAACAAATAACATAGTTATCCATAATTCAGCCCTCACGAATAACGAAACGAAATGATCATTTACGATACAATTCGAAATACGATAATTTACGATACAATTCGAAACCCACCAAACGAGATGAAAAGTTAAGAAACATACGAGCCTCATTCCCTGCGAAGAAAAAATGAAAAAACGAAATTAAAAGAAACGAAGAAAGTTGGATTTCCCCAAAACACAGTCCACTATAGCGAGGTTGGTTTCGGAGAAAATCTGCTTGCGAGAGACCTTTCTTAAAGACAGCCCTCGATAAGTACCCAATGCTCCAAATATTAATATTGCCATTGTTATTACTTCTACAATGAATCCAATTAAATTCTGCTTATTAAATAACTTTTTTAGACACTTGATTTTTATTATAAATATTTAAGTCACGAATAACAGTGGGAAAAACGTACACACAATATATATATATATATATATATATATATATATATATATATATATATGCTACACACAGACCGTGCATGGAACAAGGAACTCTTCTGGGATAATTAAATCCACTATAGTCCGAGTAAGTAATGACAAATACCGCCTCGGTGGTGTAGTGGTTAGCGTCGCGGACTACGAATCCATCGGCCCAGGGTTCGAGACCCGACGGCAGCCGGCGCGCAGCAAAACCCAGCTGTTCATCCTTCCACACAATAAAGAAAGTGGTTGGTAGATAAATGGGTACCCTAGGAGGCCTAGTGGTCAAGACGCTGGGCTGCTGATGGGTCGTGGTTCGGAATCCACGTTAAACTGTAGGTCTAAGGTGGAGTGAAAAGCTTGACCTTCGTCAGAATGAACAATTCGGGCGGAAGCTAACCAAAGGTTAGCCCGACGCGGGCAACGGGTCACTCGCAAAGAGAATTTAATCATTGGTAAACTTCCTTCCAGACCACTCTCTATATATATATATATATATATATATATATATATATAGAAAGAGAGCGAGAGTTTTGTTCAATAAATAATAATCGAAAAAAACATCATAATGCACGATTTTCTATGTAGCAATACTAATTAACTCTTTCTCGCCTACGGCGGTACAAGAACATAATACGTGCACTCGCTCGTAAATTAGACCTCCAGTTTAACATGGGTTCAGAAATACATCTCGTCGATGGGGTTCGTTGCTTACTCTACCACATGGACTTTTATATGTAAGAGACCTAACCTAACCTACGAAATACATCTCGTCAGGGCCGATCCTAGAGCCATATATAGCAATGGAAATGAGCGCGATGTGTCGTTAAATACGTGATTTAAAATAACAGGACCATTTGACCCGAGGCAGTAGTATACCCGAAAAACATCGTAATGCACGATTTTTTCTATGTAGCAATAATAATTAACTCTTTCAAATACGTGATTTAAAATAACAGGACCATTTGACCCGAGGCAGTAGTATACCCGAAAAACATCGTAATGCACGATTTTTTCTATGTAGCAATAATGATTAACTCTTTCAAATACGTGATTTAAAATAACAGGATCATTTAACCCGAGGCAGTAGTATGCCCGAAAAACATCGTATAACCTAACTATAATTTACAACTATAGTTTACCTTGACTTTCATATGCTTCTATCCTGTTTTATTAATAAAGATTTTTAACTTTTAATAACGTATGAATAAAGATTTTTAACATTTAATTTTATTTTAGTATTTATTCATGCCACGCCGCCTTAGACCACAGCTTAACGTTGAAACCGAATGTTCTTTTTAAAATATAATTAGGATATAATTTCTTTATTATAAAATAAGTTAACAATTATGTTAACAAACAATACTAATAATTTGTAAGTAAAAAATATAATATAAGGGACTACCATAGAAATGTAAGTGCCTATAATTCGATTTTATATATATGTTACTCGTCCGGTCTCGTTATAGCGGATTGGTACACGTCATAGCTCCACCCAGCTACATCGGCAGCCAATCACTACGAACATCTGGTCTTTTGGGCGGAGCTTGGCGAATGTGCATATAAAAGGGGATATTTTCAGTTGGGAGTAACAGTAGCTATTTTCGCATCAGTGAATAATCATTCCTCAACCATGGACCTGTACGTCTCCCCAGATTTGTATGAAGAAAGTGATACTGCAGCATTAACCGCAATTAGTCTTTTCAATGCGATTGATTGTGGCGAATTATTTTCGACGCAAACCGTAGAAGATATTTGCAGTGACGCTCCTTACAATCCGACGCAAGGGACTACCATAGAAATGTAAGTGTCCATAATTCGATTTTATATATATACGGAGAGTTGTAGTATTTCGTCAAATAGATACTAGTCAAAAATGTCAATCAATGTTATTTCCCCATCATGCTAAAATCGAAATTGGTAATCGAACCAAAGATATCTTCACATAATGGGGATCTGTCTGTATACTCTGTATATGTTTTAAAAGCATTATTCCTTTAAGGTCCGATGAGGATTTGACACGTGTTATACAATCTTTTGAAGAACCTCGGAATATGGATGATATACTGATCAGTCAGCAGTGTCACACATCCTCCACCATGGACCTGTACGTCTCCCCAGACTTGTATGAAGAACGTGATACTGCAGCATTAACCACAATTAGTCTTTTCAATGCGATTGATTGTGGCGAATTATTTTCAACGCAAACCGTAGAAGATATTTGCAGTGACGCTCCTTACAACCCGACGCAAGGGACTACCATAGAAATGTAAGTGTCTATAATTAGAATTTTATATATATATATGGAGAGTTGTAGTATCTCGTCAAATAGATACTCGCCAAAAATGTCAATCAGTGTTATTTCCCCATTATGCTAAAATCGAAATTTTTATGGCGTTCACTCCTCGAACCAAAGATATCTTCACATAATGGGGATCTGTCTGTCTGTATACTCTGTATATGTTTTAAAAGCATTATTCCTTTAAGGTCCGATGAGGATTTGACACGAGTTATACAATCTTTTGAAGAATCTCGGAATAGGGAGGGTATACTGATCAGTCAACAATGTCACACCGAAATAATGTAAGTGTTTTTCGATCTTTTTGGGATAAGAAGACAATATATTTTCATAAATTTATTAAATGAAAGAAATCAGTACAATAAACGAATATACCGTTACAAATATACGAACAAAAACATTATAATATACAACGAGTACGTACAATTGGAAAACGGTTTTTTATCTGTCTGCATACCATTTCATCGTTTCGGTGAGTGTGACACGGGTCAAATAAATTTAAAAAATTTATAAATTCTTTATCATTTGACATATGCATGAGAAATGAGACACAGTACATTCCGCAAACATTAGTAAAATATCCCTGCATACGAAATGGGTTCCATACAACTTCGGGAATATGTAACTGAGCGAGAAATTTTACAATAATAGGGTCACTCCAGGGTTGAGTACCGAGTGAATCAAAATAGTACAGGCGCTGTCTATTTTTAAAATAGACAGCGATCCAGTGAATCCCTTCATTACCGATGATGTCTGTGTTCACAATAAGACTACCGCATTCTCGCGTACTTGGCAAACTCAATGTTTCATTCTTCGCAAACACGCCGATAAATTTGGAACGTGTGACTCGCTCCATTACTTTCTGAAGTGTATTAGCATCCATTTTAAAAGTCAGTGATAACGCTTCTAAATCTATCTACTTCTATTAGGGCTTGCGATTCGAGATATACTAGTACACTAATAGGAGCGTCTATAGGCTTGGCGAATTCCAGCCGCACTGAGATGTTACCGCTCTGCTGTGGTGTTAAATGGGTATTTACGCTAGCAGATAAGTCAGGTGTAATGTCAAACGGATAAAGGTTAAATTGATCAATGAATTCTTCCTGCGTTACCCCATTACCAAGCTCATCACAATCACCTGCAATATGGGTCAGATTACTATAGGCTCTGGCACAAAGAGGTAACACAGCGTCTGATGAATAGTCCGTACCCATTGTTCCACCCAAAGCAGTGCCATTAACGTATAGAGTTATATTTTTAAGTCCGAAATTCTCGAATTTAAAGGCACTCTTTTTATATTTTCCATTCACCGAAGCGTGGTCCTGCATGCCGATTAATATCCTTTTAGGAAGATTTCCCAGGGCAATGTTTTCTATCTGCTTCGATGCCAACCCTGCAGGAACCGTATATAGTTTGATCTGCACTCTGTTAATAGGATATTTCACTGTAGCGTTTAGTAAATTTTTCTCAATTTCTAGTTGTTTTGGTGAACTTAATTTCACTCGCCGTACGCGGAGGTATGTGTCCATAATGTGAACCACAACGGACTTTGCACCCTCTTCTTGATTCGCATCCAGATTTAAGCAGATCTCAGGACTCGTGCGGGTGAGCTTTATTTTCATATCCACCCCGTTCACAAGCAACTTCTCCTGGAAAGTGAAATCTGTGTGCAACCGTCCAAAACACTCGTATATTTTCTTTTTAGAATTTTTAAATTTGTCCTTTATACTATTTTCATCTTTAGTTTGATAATATCCCTCCGCACTTAAAAAGGTAGCCTTCGCTTCTTTGGAAAAGTTGAGGACATTTTCCAAATAGGCTCGTAGATGATAGTACCCCGTGCCTGCCGATATGTTGGTCTGATTTAAATATACGTCACACTGGTTGAATATGGCGTGCAGAAAGTTTGTTTCAGGGTATACAGCATATTTGTCATCGCAGGCCGTTCCATCAGAATGGGCTATACGTAGCTTAGCGTACATGTGCACACAGCTTGGATCAAAAAAGTAAGGACCTGAGCTGGGTATCACGAATTCTATAGGTGCACTCGGTGAACTAATTGTGTTTAAAGGGTTAATTGTAATAAAGTCACTGTGCTCAATAGAAACTTGGGTTGGCGGGAGCTCAAAAAAGGACAGCTCCGATTTACAGCATTGTGAACTACATGGGTGGATGAAGCGTGCCATGGCGAAATAGTGACTCCTCTCTCGACAAGTGGTAAACAAACTATGATTCATGAGATCAATATCCTTAGCTTATATCAGTCAAAAAAGTGGTCAACCATAGGTTTCATTCGCTTACAGCATTTCTTTTTTGATAGCCTTTTACGTTTAATACCACGTGACCCCTTCTTCCGGGGAGCCCTCTTCTTCTTCCCGCCACCACGCATTTTTCTCTTTGCATCTTTGATGATTTCGTTCCGTGTACGCTTTAAATGTTTTTTTAGAGCTTCTTTAGGTTTAGCCCCGGCCAATATGTCTTCTGCAGTGTTAAGGCCTGATTGTAGCGCTTTCCTTCCAAGGTATCTGGCACCCCTCTTCAGCAAAGGAACAGCCGTACGTAGTATGGATGAAAAAATGGATCCAAGTCCACTACCGCGCTGGTATCGCATCCCTCGATAGACGGTGAAAGGCTTTCTATCCATTATAACTCAGTGCGTCGAAAGTGTAGCTTCACTGTTAAGCTCCCGTTACCGAAAGGGAAGTTTTCGCCCTCAATCGTCTTATATATTGTGATATTGGTTATTAAATTAGTTGCGACATTCACATAATGGGGCCTGTCATATGTAATACTCAAACTCCTTCCTCTATGGTTGGGGATGTGAGCAATGCGCAGCAGGCGTGCCTGGGTATCCCCAACAAACTGGTGCTCCACTATATTACTGTAAATATAGCACATGTCTGGGGACCTTTCAGCCAATTTCTCCATCTTCAATTGATACATTAATCTGGACAAGTTATACTGTGTCTCGTGAAATGTGTCTCTTTGGAAGGCTGCGCTATATCGGCCGTTGGTTAGAATTTTGAACTTTCTATGTTCTTTAAGACGTCTGTTAGTCTTTGATTTTAGGATTAGTGTATGTGCAGGGTTGTTTACGATTTCATATACTAAATCATTCGTAAGGTTTGAGTTTCTTAAACTCACGTTTAAGCCTCTCACAACATCCTCGGCCGAACCATATTGACCCGGCCCTAGTCTTACTTCTGTACTGTAATACCGTGTAATCTTAGTCCGAGCGATGCGCATAGTTTCATCCATAGCTACCCCAGCTTTTTCACACTCGTCAATGTCTCTAAGAATCGTAAAAACGGTTTCTTTATGTTCAATATTTAAAAAGACGGTGTCCAGCTGAATTTCGCATATCCCCACCTCATACGAATCACGACCCAATTCAATGTGCCCATGGAGTTCTGTTACAAAGTTGGCTAGCGTGTTGTTAGGGTGTACAGACAGGGACGAGGAGGACGGGAGTGTGACGTAGAAATGGTTAGGAGCCATGTTGCATACTATTTAAGCTTCATTATTGCATCAGCTTTATATAGGTGTTGAAGCTTTCTGGGTACCCTAGCCATTTCACCAGGTACATTTTTCTCCTTCCTGAACCTTTGCTTCCTAAAATTTTCTCAATTTTAAACACATTTTCTAAATTAAACGCAACTTTCTGCAATTCCTCGCGGTAAAAGCCTCCTGAGATTTCTTCCCCATTCAAATCTTCAATGTAATACATCATTATTACACTTTAGGTCTCACAGCCCTAACTTTAAAAATCTCGCGTGTCCATCCTTGCTCAAAACCCTTTGCGAATTTATTCCCCGAACGCGACAGCCTTACATAATCATTGATTTTGAAGCGCACAGAGTGGTGGTGGTGGTGTGTGGTGGTGATCCATCTCTTCTCGGGAGCTTGGACACGATCAAGTTGTATACCTTCGCGGTCGCGGTAACGTTGAATATAGGCAGACTTTTCATCTTCGGTATCAACTCCTCGCGGATACCCTGATGCCTCAACCTTATCCTTCAAAAAGGTGTTTATATGGTGTGAAAAGGTTGGGTAGCTTCTGAAACCTCCACACCATGTATCTTCAGTATTCTATAACCATGGCGCACGGCTAGCCAACTCGGACGTATATACGTCCTGATCTTGCTGGTGGCGCCATATGGTTATAGAATACTGAAGATACATGGTGTGGAGGTTTCAGAAGCTACCCAACCTTTTCACACCATATATAAACACCTTTTTGAAGGATAAGGTTGAGGCATCAGGGTATCCGCGAGGAGTTGATACCGAAGATGAAAAGTCTGCCTATATTCAACGTTACCGCGACCGCGAAGGTATACAACTTGATCGTGTCCAAGCTCCCGAGAAGAGATGGATCACCACCACCACACTGTGCGCTTCAAAATCAATGATTATGTAAGGCTGTCGCGTTCGGGGAATAAATTCGCAAAGGGTTTTGAGCAAGGATGGACACGCGAGATTTTTAAAGTTAGGGCTGTGAGACCTAAAGGTGTAATAATGATGTATTACATTGAAGATTTGAATGGGGAAGAAATCTCAGGAGGCTTTTACCGCGAGGAATTGCAGAAAGTTGCGTTTAATTTAGAAAAAAATGTGTTTAAAATTGAGAAAATTTTAGGAAGCAAAGGTTCAGGAAGGAGAAAAATGTACCTGGTGAAATGGCTAGGGTACCCAGAAAGCTTCAACACCTATATAAAAGCTGATGCAATAATGAAGCTTAAATAGTATGCAACATGGCTCCTAACCATTTCTACGTCACACTCCCGTCCTCCTCGTCCCTGTCTGTACACCCTAACAACACGCTAGCCAACTTTGTAACAGAACTCCATGGGCACATTGAATTGGGTCGTGATTCGTATGAGGTGGGGATATGCGAAATTCAGCTGGACACCGTCTTTTTAAATATTGAACATAAAGAAACCGTTTTTACGATTCTTAGAGACATTGACGAGTGTGAAAAAGCTGGGGTAGCTATGGATGAAACTATGCGCATCGCTCGGACTAAGATTACACGGTATTACAGTACAGAAGTAAGACTAGGGCCGGGTCAATATGGTTCGGCCGAGGATGTTGTGAGAGGCTTAAACGTGAGTTTAAGAAACTCAAACCTTACGAATGATTTAGTATATGAAATCGTAAACAACCCTGCACATACACTAATCCTAAAATCAAAGACTAACAGACGTCTTAAAGAACATAGAAAGTTCAAAATTCTAACCAACGGCCGATATAGCGCAGCCTTCCAAAGAGACACATTTCACGAGACACAGTATAACTTGTCCAGATTAATGTATCAATTGAAGATGGAGAAATTGGCTGAAAGGTCCCCAGACATGTGCTATATTTACAGTAATATAGTGGAGCACCAGTTTGTTGGGGATACCCAGGCACGCCTGCTGCGCATTGCTCACATCCCCAACCATAGAGGAAGGAGTTTGAGTATTACATATGACAGGCCCCATTATGTGAATGTCGCAACTAATTTAATAACCAATATCACAATATATATAAGAACGATTGAGGGCGAAAACTTCCCATTCGGTAACGGGAGCTTAACAGTGAAGCTACACTTTCGACGCACTGAGTTATAATGGATAGAAAGCCTTTCACCGTCTATCGAGGGATGCGATACCAGCGCGGTAGTGGACTTGGATCCATTTTTTCATCCATACTACGTACGGCTGTTCCTTTGCTGAAGAGGGGTGCCAGATACCTTGGAAGGAAAGCGCTACAATCAGGCCTTAACACTGCAGAAGACATATTGGCCGGGGCTAAACCTAAAGAAGCTCTAAAAAAACATTTAAAGCGTACACGGAACGAAATCATCAAAGATGCAAAGAGAAAAATGCGTGGTGGCGGGAAGAAGAAGAGGGCTCCCCGGAAGAAGAAGGGGTCACGTGGTATTAAACGTAAAAGGCTATCAAAAAAGAAATGCTGTAAGCGAATGAAACCTATGGTTGACCACTTTTTTGACTGATATAAGCTAAGGATATTGATCTCATGAATCATAGTTTGTTTACCACTTGTCGAGAGAGGAGTCACTATTTCGCCATGGCACGCTTCATCCACCCATGTAGTTCACAATGCTGTAAATCGGAGCTGTCCTTTTTTGAGCTCCCGCCAACCCAAGTTTCTATTGAGCACAGTGACTTTATTACAATTAACCCTTTAAACACAATTAGTTCACCGAGTGCACCTATAGAATTCGTGATACCCAGCTCAGGTCCTTACTTTTTTGATCCAAGCTGTGTGCACATGTACGCTAAGCTACGTATAGCCCATTCTGATGGAACGGCCTGCGATGACAAATATGCTGTATACCCTGAAACAAACTTTCTGCACGCCATATTCAACCAGTGTGACGTATATTTAAATCAGACCAACATATCGGCAGGCACGGGGTACTATCATCTACGAGCCTATTTGGAAAATGTCCTCAACTTTTCCAAAGAAGCGAAGGCTACCTTTTTAAGTGCGGAGGGATATTATCAAACTAAAGATGAAAATAGTATAAAGGACAAATTTAAAAATTCTAAAAAGAAAATATACGAGTGTTTTGGACGGTTGCACACAGATTTCACTTTCCAGGAGAAGTTGCTTGTGAACGGGGTGGATATGAAAATAAAGCTCACCCGCACGAGTCCTGAGATCTGCTTAAATCTGGATGCGAATCAAGAAGAGGGTGCAAAGTCCGTTGTGGTTCACATTATGGACACATACCTCCGCGTACGGCGAGTGAAATTAAGTTCACCAAAACAACTAGAAATTGAGAAAAATTTACTAAACGCTACAGTGAAATATCCTATTAACAGAGTGCAGATCAAACTATATACGGTTCCTGCAGGGTTGGCATCGAAGCAGATAGAAAACATTGCCCTGGGAAATCTTCCTAAAAGGATATTAATCGGCATGCAGGACCACGCTTCGGTGAATGGAAAATATAAAAAGAGTGCCTTTAAATTCGAGAATTTCGGACTTAAAAATATAACTCTATACGTTAATGGCACTGCTTTGGGTGGAACAATGGGTACGGACTATTCATCAGACGCTGTGTTACCTCTTTGTGCCAGAGCCTATAGTAATCTGACCCATATTGCAGGTGATTGTGATGAGCTTGGTAATGGGGTAACGCAGGAAGAATTCATTGATCAATTTAACCTTTATCCGTTTGACATTACACCTGACTTATCTGCTAGCGTAAATACCCATTTAACACCACAGCAGAGCGGTAACATCTCAGTGCGGCTGGAATTCGCCAAGCCTATAGACGCTCCTATTAGTGTACTAGTATATCTCGAATCGCAAGCCCTAATAGAAGTAGATAGATTTAGAAGCGTTATCACTGACTTTTAAAATGGATGCTAATACACTTCAGAAAGTAATGGAGCGAGTCACACGTTCCAAATTTATCGGCGTGTTTGCGAAGAATGAAACATTGAGTTTGCCAAGTACGCGAGAATGCGGTAGTCTTATTGTGAACACAGACATCATCGGTAATGAAGGGATTCACTGGATCGCTGTCTATTTTAAAAATAGACAGCGCCTGTACTATTTTGATTCACTCGGTACTCAACCCTGGAGTGACCCTATTATTGTAAAATTTCTCGCTCAGTTACATATTCCCGAAGTTGTATGGAACCCATTTCGTATGCAGGGATATTTTACTAATGTTTGCGGAATGTACTGTGTCTCATTTCTCATGCATATGTCAAATGATAAAGAATTTATAAATTTTTTAAATTTATTTGACCCGTGTCACACTCACCGAAACGATGAAATGGTATGCAGACAGATAAAAAACCGTTTTCCAATTGTACGTACTCGTTGTATATTATAATGTTTTTGTTCGTATATTTGTAACGGTATATTCGTTTATTGTACTGATTTCTTTCATTTAATAAATTTATGAAAATATATTGTGTCTTCTTATCCCAAAAAGATCGAAAAACACTTACATTATTTCGGTGTGACATTGTTGACTGATCAGTATACCCTCCCTATTCCGAGATTCTTCAAAAGATTGTATAACTCGTGTCAAATCCTCATCGGACCTTAAAGGAATAATGCTTTTAAAACATATACAGAGTATACAGACAGACAGATCCCCATTATGTGAAGATATCTTTGGTTCGAGGATGAACGCCATAAAAATTTCGATTTTAGCATAATGGGGAAATAACACTGATTGACATTTTTGGCGAGTATCTATTTGACGAGATACTACAACTCTCCATATATATATAATTCTAATTATAGACACTTACATTTCTATGGTAGTCCCTTGCGTCGGGTTGTAAGGAGCGTCACTGCAAATATCTTCTACGGTTTGCGTTGAAAATAATTCGCCACAATCAATCGCATTGAAAAGACTAATTGTGGTTAATGCTGCAGTATCACGTTCTTCATACAAGTCTGGGGAGACGTACAGGTCCATGGTGGAGGATGTGTGACACTGCTGACTGATCAGTATATCATCCATATTCCGAGGTTCTTCAAAAGATTGTATAACACGTGTCAAATCCTCATCGGACCTTAAAGGAATAATGCTTTTAAAACATATACAGAGTATACAGACAGATCCCCATTATGTGAAGATATCTTTGGTTCGATTACCAATTTCGATTTTAGCATGATGGGGAAATAACATTGATTGACATTTTTGACTAGTATCTATTTGACGAAATACTACAACTCTCCGTATATATATAAAATCGAATTATGGACACTTACATTTCTATGGTAGTCCCTTGCGTCGGATTGTAAGGAGCGTCACTGCAAATATCTTCTACGGTTTGCGTCGAAAATAATTCGCCACAATCAATCGCATTGAAAAGACTAATTGCGGTTAATGCTGCAGTATCACTTTCTTCATACAAATCTGGGGAGACGTACAGGTCCATGGTTGAGGAATGATTATTCACTGATGCGAAAATAGCTACTGTTACTCCCAACTGAAAATATCCCCTTTTATATGCACATTCGCCAAGCTCCGCCCAAAAGACCAGATGTTCGTAGTGATTGGCTGCCGATGTAGCTGGGTGGAGCTATGACGTGTACCAATCCGCTATAACGAGACCGGACGAGTAACATATATAAAATCGAATTATAGGCACTTACATTTCTATGGTAGTCCCTTATATTATATTTTTTACTTACAAATTATTAGTATTGTTTGTTAACATAATTGTTAACTTATTTTATAATAAAGAAATTATATCCTAATTATATTTTAAAAAGAACATTCGGTTTCAACGTTAAGCTGTGGTCTAAGGCGGCGTGGCATGAATAAATACTAAAATAAAATTAAATGTTAAAAATCTTTATTCATACGTTATTAAAAGTTAAAAATCTTTATTAATAAAACAGGATAGAAGCATATGAAAGTCAAGGTAAACTATAGTTGTAAATTATAGTTAGGTTATACGATGTTTTTCGGGCATACTACTGCCTCGGGTTAAATGATCCTGTTATTTTAAATCACGTATTTGAAAGAGTTAATCATTATTGCTACATAGAAAAAATCGTGCATTACGATGTTTTTCGGGTATACTACTGCCTCGGGTCAAATGGTCCTGTTATTTTAAATCACGTATTTGAAAGAGTTAATTATTATTGCTACATAGAAAAAATCGTGCATTACGATGTTTTTCGGGTATACTACTGCCTCGGGTCAAATGGTCCTGTTATTTTAAATCACGTATTTAACGACACATCGCGCTCATTTCCATTGCTATATATGGCTCTAGGATCGGCCCTGACGAGATGTATTTCGTAGGTTAGGTTAGGTCTCTTACATATAAAAGTCCATGTGGTAGAGTAAGCAACGAACCCCATCGACGAGATGTATTTCTGAACCCATGTTAAACTGGAGGTCTAATTTACGAGCGAGTGCACGTATTATGTTCTTGTACCGCCGTAGGCGAGAAAGAGTTAATTAGTATTGCTACATAGAAAATCGTGCATTATGATGTTTTTTTCGATTATTATTTATTGAACAAAACTCTCGCTCTCTTTCTATATATATATATATATATATATATATATATATATAGAAAGAGTGGTCTGGAAGGAAGTTTACCAATGATTAAATTCTCTTTGCGAGTGACCCGTTGCCCGCGTCGGGCTAACCTTTGGTTAGCTTCCGCCCGAATTGTTCATTCTGACGAAGGTCAAGCTTTTCACTCCACCTTAGACCTACAGTTTAACGTGGATTCCGAACCACGACCCATCAGCAGCCCAGCGTCTTGACCACTAGGCCTCCTAGGGTACCCATTTATCTACCAACCACTTTCTTTATTGTGTGGAAGGATGAACAGCTGGGTTTTGCTGCGCGCCGGCTGCCGTCGGGTCTCGAACCCTGGGCCGATGGATTCGTAGTCCGCGACGCTAACCACTACACCACCGAGGCGGTATTTGTCATTACTTACTCGGACTATAGTGGATTTAATTATCCCAGAAGAGTTCCTTGTTCCATGCACGGTCTGTGTGTAGCATATATATATATATAATATATATATATATATATATATATATTGTGTGTACGTTTTTCCCACTGTTATTCGTGACTTAAATATTTATAATAAAAATCAAGTGTCTAAAAAAGTTATTTAATAAGCAGAATTTAATTGGATTCATTGTAGAAGTAATAACAATGGCAATATTAATATTTGGAGCATTGGGTACTTATCGAGGGCTGTCTTTAAGAAAGGTCTCTCGCAAGCAGATTTTCTCCGAAACCAACCTCGCTATAGTGGACTGTGTTTTGGGGAAATCCAACTTTCTTCGTTTCTTTTAATTTCGTTTTTTCATTTTTTCTTCGCAGGGAATGAGGCTCGTATGTTTCTTAACTTTTCATCTCGTTTGGTGGGTTTCGAATTGTATCGTAAATTATCGTATTTCGAATTGTATCGTAAATGATCATTTCGTTTCGTTATTCGTGAGGGCTGAATTATGGATAACTATGTTATTTGTTTCGTTCATCTTCAAGTTTAATGAAGCTGGGTATCCCTTATAAAAATTCGTTTCTGTCTAACGAATTATTTATTGGGTAACTTTGTTAATTCTATTATTGCGTAAATCTTTCTAATGTGTTACTGAATAACTATAAATATATATTGTGGTATTATATATATATATATATATATCAGAAGATATTTAAAAGACTGATATAATTATAGTAAACTTATGTCGAAATAGTTACCCATAAAATTAATTGTTTTCGGCTGAATTATGGATAACTATGTTATTTGTTTCGATAAGTTCAACTTCAAGGAAGCTCAAGTTAATGTTATATTTTGCATATAATCCACTATATACATCTATTGTAAAACACTATATACATCTATATTTCAATTAAGTGTGTAATTATTTAATTCATCTACCATATTGTGGTACACAATGCTATATATATATATATATATATATATATATATATATATTTCTATAATTCTGTTTTCTATGGTTGGTTGAATTATGGATAACTACGTTATTTGTTTCGATAAGTTCAACTTCAAGGAAGCTCAAGTTAATGTTATATTTTGCATATAATCCACTATATACATCTATTGTAAAACACTATATACATCTATATTTCAATTAAGTGTGTAATTATTTAATTCATCTACCATATTGTGGTACACATGCTTAATATATATATATATAATAATATATATATATAATATATATAATATAATATATATATATATATATATATTTCTATAATTCTGTTTTCTATGGTTGGTTGAATTATGGATAACTACGTTATTTGTTTCGATAAGTTCAACTTCAAGGAAGCTCAAGTTAATGTTATATTTTGCATATAATCCACTATATACATCTATTGTAAAACACTATATACATCTATATTCAATTAAGTGTGTAATTATTTAATTCATCTACCATATTGTGGTACACAATGCTTATTAGAATACATGGTGCGATCTGGCAAACTCAGCACCCCAATACAAGGCGTGATCTGGCAACTCAGCCAGAATAGAGGCTTATAAAAGATCGAGAAGCTGGTGAAGACTCATTCCCAGCTCGGCTCCAGCCGAGCAAGGACCTCTGGTCCTTCTTTTTTTGGCCCTTTGGTAAACCCCTTAGTGGCCTCTTAGGTTAGGAAAACGAAATAATATGCCTTAAAGGCAACTACTCTCTCTCTCTACAGGCGTCTATCTCCCACCTCAGCTCTCTCTCTCTCTCTCCTACAGGCGTCTCTCTCCCACCTTCAGCTCTCTCTCTCTCTCTCCTACAGGCGTCCGTCTCCCTCCTTCAGCTCTCTCTCCTGCATGTGTAACTACTGCATGTGTACCTCCTGCATGTGTGCGTATGTGTTGTGTACCTCCTGCATGTGTACCTCCTGCATGTGTACCTCTCCCCCCTGGCTGATTAGGCGTATATAATAATAATGTATGCAATAATACTGCTAAAAAGAGGTATCTGACAACCATTTACAGCCAACTGGCTGATTAGGAGTCTATAATAATGTATACAATGGTATCGCGGTATCTGGCAACTCAAGCCAATTACGCCAACTGGCTGATTAGGAGCCTATAAAACAACGCCAACTCGGCTGAAGTCTTAATGTGCACTTGGCTCCTGCCAGGTGAACACCTCTCCTCCTTTCTCTCCTCCTCTCTCTCTTGGGGGATAACGCCGCCTCCAAGTTTCCCCCCACCCCCCTTTGCAACAACCCACCCCCCTTTTGCAACATTACATAATAACCTGCAACATTCTTGCACTCTCCCTTTTGCGGCTATACTACTGACGGATAAGTGGCAGATGCAATTTAACGTAGACAAATGTAAAGTTTTGCATATAGGTTCTCGTAATAATAATTACACGTACACGAGGACGATAGACAGTTAACGAGGAAGTAGATTTAGGCGTACGCGTATCAGGATTTAAAAGTTAGGAACTAGTGCCTGGAGTTTTGCGCAAAAGCTAATAGGATGTTAGGCTTCATAGCGCGTAATTTCGAATTTAAATCGAAGAATATTATATTGGCCCTTTACAAGTCCCTAGTCAGGCCTCATTTAGAATATGCCGTTCAGTTTTGGTGCCCGTATTTGAGTGAGGATATTGATAGGTTGGAAAGGGTTCAGCGTCGCGCCACGAAACTAATTCCGTCATTACGCAACAAGTCTTACGAAGATAGGATTAAAGAGTTAGACTTGCATTCACTTGAAACGGAGATTAAGCGGGGAGCTTATTGAAGTTTTCAAAGTCGTTAATAAAATCGATAACAAATTTTGACAAATTGTTCATTTTCGATAATAGCAATACTTAACGAATTTAATTACGTGGCAGACGTTTCATTACTAACATCGCTAAAAACTTTTTTACGTGTAAGTATATAATTGATAAATGGGATAATCTTCCCGCGTCCGTCGTGAACTTACCAGCGTTAATATGTTTAAAAACCGTTTCGATAGGCATTTTAAAAATTAACGTTGTTTAAAATAAAACAATTAGAACAGGAGCTCTGGGAGTAATGGTCGAGGATAAGTCTGTTGAAGATTAATGCCAGCTTGTGATATGCCAGCAAAAAATTTTAAAAAAAAAAAAAATTAAAACTAGCACGAACTTAGATGTAGCTCGTAGCGTAAAGTAACCCACTTTTTGTATATTCCTACTTTTTTTTCTCTTTCTTATCCTCTCTTTATTCGCGTGTCTGTAGCTTGCATGGTATGACAGTGTTTGAATTAAGACTGCGCTTGCATGGTTTGTAAGCGTTCTTATTTTACTTCTTTTCATCTTCACCCTTTCCTATTCTCTCCGACCATTTTTCCGACTTGTCGGCAGTGGCTGGCGGATGATGATGGTGAGTCTTTGTCTCTTTTTCTGAATGAATGTTAACCCACGAATGATAGGTTTTGCTACTTACTTAACCCCTTATTCTCTTCTTAACCCCCTACTCTTTCCTTTCTCTCGGGCTTACCTTAGAGTGGATCTTAGGGTCTTTGTAGCCTTAGCTTCCGTAGATCCATAGATCTATCCAAGAACCTCATTTCCCCGCGACGTGGGGTTAGTGCGCTCCGAGGGTCACCCGAGCTAGAGCGGAAACTGAGTAAGCGACCAACTCAACTCCACCCGATACCAGCGGCCGGGAGCGAACCAGCGCCACAGCACTCGGCGTCACCATCGTAAACCACCGATTTATCGGGTCCGCGTATTCATTAATATTTTTATTTTATTTCGTTAGAAAGACAAAATCTTTCGAGTTTCAAACAATATATTTTTTTCGTAATTCTCGTTAGTTCCGAAAAGGAGAAGGATCTTAAATGAAAATGCTTCTCTACAAATTGCGGAGAATAAATGCATTTCCTAAGGCCGGCCGCGCGCACGCAGGATCGTCTCGCGACTCACCACTGACTACTCGAGTCGCGGTGATTTTAGATTGACAGAATGGGAGCTCCGCACACCGCAACGACCGCGAAG
>JAJOZX010003929.1:442500-448933 GCA_023014485.1 Bathynomus jamesi | reverse complement strand
GCGTTATCAGCAGTGCCTGGACCAGAAACGGACGCAGTTTGAAAACGGCGTTGACAAACAATTAAATAATGTCTGTAGATTCTATTACATTTTGAAAATGAAATGTATTTTAATAAACACTGCCTTTATAGTATTTAAAGTGTGTATACATTTTTTTGGGACGCCCTGTATATATAGGCCTAGGGCCTCGCAATTCTAGATCTGCCTAGGGCCTCGCAACTTCTAGATCCGGCCCTGTATTATATATTATATATATATATATATATATATATAATATATATATACACAGGGTGTCCCATAAGTCCGGCATCATAGGAAAAATAATAAAAAAAGGCAAAACAAAAACTTTTATTTACAGAACGTGCTCAATATGTCCACCATTGTTTTCAATACACAAATTCAGACGTGATACCCAGTCAGCAAGCACACGGTGAATGATGTCAGGAGAAATGGTGTTACATGCCCCAATAATGCGCTGCCGCAAATGTTCAACACTCCTAATTTTCTCTGCGTATACCAGCGCTTTCAAGTGGCCCTAGAGATAAAAATCTAGTGGCGTGAGATCCGGGCTTCTAGCTGGCCATTCCACAGGCCCTCAACGTCCTATCCAATGACCAGAGAATTGTTGGGACGGATATTCCCTTACTTGGGTGCTGTAATGTGCAGGAGCGCCGTCTTGCTGGAAACATGTTGGGAAATTTCCTTCTTCGTTCAAGACACTGGGAAATGCTTTTTCCTTGAGCATACGTAGGTAGGTGCCTCCAGTGACATGTTCATCGAAAAAGAGGGGACCTATGATGCGATCCTTCCAAATGCCACACCATACCATCACTCGAGATGCACCTTGTTCTTTTGAAGAGGTATACCAGTGAGGGTTGTTTTGAGACCAGTAGCGGGTGTTCTGTCGATTTACCTCACCATTTCCATAAAAAACAGCCTCGTCACTGAACAGAATGGTGGACGGGAAATTGGCATCCCGAGCATAAGAAAAATATGAATTATGGTTTGTAGAAATAGAAAAATATGAATTTCTCCTATGATGCCGGACTTATGGGACACCCTGTATATATATATACATATATATATATATATATATATATATATATATATATATATATATATATATATATATTCTGAAATCGCGACTTTTGAAATTAAATTTGAGAGAGACGTTGTAAATCAAGTTGTTTTAGTCAAAGTTAAATCGGGTGGGGGACGGAGGGAAGTGAAGGCGTTGGGGGACCGGGGGGGGAGGGGAGGATGAAGAATTTGTTTCCTCAACGCGCGACGCTGTTTCAAAGCTGAAAAGTGGCAATAAATAAAAGAAAAAAAGAAAAAAAAATCATATATTTTTTTATCACATATTTTTTAAAAATGTGATAAAATATTCATTTATTTATAGCGAATTTTGATCTCTCAAAAACACCGTCGTTGAAGAAATAATATTTTTTTTGGGGAGTTTAGCGCGTAACGCGTTGTTAAAATTATATTCAATATTATGGAGATTCCTTCAATACAAAGACACTGTTCCGTTAATAACATTCTTACGAGACCATTTTTCTTTTACCCTTTATTCAAAATAAAACGAATTAAATTTTATTTCCCTTGAATGCGTCGTAGATTATATTAATATATATATATATATATATATATATATATATATATATATATATATATATCGGGTGTCCCATTTGAAATGAAACAACTTTGAAACCTTATAATTTTTTATTGAATGATGCAAACAATGTAATATTCACACAGTAAATAGTCAATGTCATAAAGTTTCATATGATATATGTGAATTATAACATTTAGATACATTAGATACATTGTGCAGAGCATAATGTTTCCTTTTGTTAAGATCTTCACACGTTATATGCTGAACAAGTTGAAGCTTATATGGATAGAGCTGCAACCGCTTGCGCACGACTATGCACAGTTGACCGAGGAATCTGCAGTTCGACACTGGCACGATGGATGGACTTTTTCGGGCTACTACCAAAGGGGCCGCGTATTCGTTCAACATCTTCCGATCTTGTTCGCCCTCCAGAGTGTTCCTTTAGAACACTGCCAGTCTCCTCAACTTTCTTGGTCCATGCATTCAGGTCTCTTCTGGTGGGTGGTTCCTCGTGAAAGGTTGTACGGAATCGCCGTTGCACCAGAGTAGGGGACTTCAACTCAGCCATCCATAACACACATTTCGCTTTTTCTTGTGGGGTAAACATAATTCAATCTGAAACAAACAAAAAACGTTATGACAAAAACTTATGCATATGGTGTAGTAACTGGCAAAGTTTCAACATTCTCACATTAATACTTTAAAAATTAGAGTTTCAAAGTTGTTTCATTTCGAATGGGACACCCGGTGTATATATAACTAGATGATTGAAGAGAAAGGGGTGTTCTTTGGTTCGAACCGTCATTTGAATATAAAACGTTTCGGAAGTCAAAGTCCCATTATCAGTGGTATTATTAATTTGTAAGCATAACTATAGTCATTTAACTCCAGCTATTATTATTATTATAATATATACACGAGTATATATAAAATAATTCACGTGTTACTTTCGTGAAATAATTTTAATTATATATATTATTATATATATATATATATATATATATATATGAAGTTAAGCGACATTGGGTCTGGGTAGTAGTTGGATGGGAGACCGTCCTCCGCGCCCAGATTATGTAGCGACCCGTGGTTCGGATCCCACGTAAAGGTGTGGGTCCCCTCCGTCATATGACCTTAGATGTTGCGAAGGAGGTTAAACAACCCCTATTAAAAAACTATATATATATATATATATATATATATATATTATATATATATACAGGGTGTCCCATAAGTCCGGCATCATAGGAGAAATTCATATTTTTCTATTTCTATAAACCATAATTCATATTTTTCTCTTTCTACAGGCCATAATGTCTGTGAGCAAGGAAGAACGAATCCAGATAATTCTACTCATAGGAAATCGGAGTCAGAGAGAGGCCGCTGCTGAATTTAAGACTGCATCCAGACCGCGAGCAAATAACACAGAGTTGTGTTAGCAGACTTGTTGCAAAGTTTAAGGAAACAGGATCCATAGAAGATAAACCACGCAGTGGACCTTCAAGGAGGTCCAGTGACGATGATACAGCGACTGCTATCCTGGCTCATTTTAACAAAGTCTCAATAAGTCTCTTCGGCGATTGTCCGCCGAGACAGGAGTGTCGAAAAGTAGCATCCATCGCATTCTTCAGGCTCACAAATGGCATCCATATAAACTTCAGATCCTACAGAAATTAAGCCGACCGGCGGATGGAATTTTGTGAATGGGCCACGGAACAATATGCTCGGGATGCCAATTTCCCGTCCACCATTCTGTTCAGTGAAGAGGATGTTTTTTATGGAAGTGGTGAGGTAAATCGACAGAACACCCGCTACTGGTCTCAAAACCCTCACTGGTATACCTCTTCAAAGGAACAAGGTGCATCTCGGGTGATGGTATGGTGTGGCATTTGGAAGGATCGCATCATAGGCCCCCTCTTTTTCGATGAACATGTCACTGGAGGCACCTACCTACGTATGCTCAAGGAAGAAGCATTTCCCAGTGTCTTGAACGAAGAAGGAAATTTCCCAACATGGTTCCAGCAAGACAGCACTCCTGCACATTACAGCACCCAAGGGAATACCTGTACCAACAATTCCCTGGTCATTGGATAGGACATCGAAGGCCTGTGGAATGGCCAGCTAGAAGCCCGGATCTCACGCCACTAGATTTTTATCTTTGGGGCCACTTGAAAGCGCTGGTATACGCAGAGAAAATTAGGAGTGTTGAACATTTGCGGCAGCGCATTATTGGGGCATGTAACGCCATTACTCCTGACATCATTCACCGTGTGCTTGCTGACTGGGTATCACGTCTGAATTTGTGTAATGAAAACAATGGGACATATTGAGCACGTTCTGTAAATAAAAGCTTTGTTTTGCCTTTTTTTATTATTTTTCCTATGATGCCGGACTTATGGGACACCCTGTGTGTGATATATATATATATATATATATATATATATATATATATATATATATATATGCTACAAGGAATCTGTGCAAATAGGGATTTCATGAAATCCCTAAAATGTTCAGGGATCTCATGTAAGATTAAGTCGTGATATTTTTGTTAAACTTACGGGAAAATTATTGAATGAATTGATGGATATTTATTGCCATTGTGTAGCAAAACAGCCTCCAAACGTCTTGTCTGAACAGTAGCCACTCTGTTGGATTTAGTTCTACACCTATTTCCTCAAAAAGACCAGCCACATCAGAACAATACCACAAAGACTCATGAACTGTGTAGAAAGATGCAAAAGTCAGATGCCTTTTCCTGTAGCTTGAAGCCTTGCAGGTTGCAGCTAGCATCTAATAAAGTAATGTCTCGGGGACGTGACGTTAACAGCTCTGCATTGGATTTAGTAAGACCTCGGTCTCTTACTAAGTCATCCAATTCTTGCTGAATTGAGAAGTGTGGAGACTTATTTGATGATGCTCCTTTGAAGTCAACCTCATCATCCTGCTCACTAGATGATCCCACTTCTGAAGTTACTTCTGAAGAAGGTGGATTGGGAATTGGTAACTCTTCACTGCGTGGAACCGGGGCAATGGAAGATGATACGCTTAGGTACAGTATATTATATTTCTTCGAACTTTAGCTTTCTTATACTTTGCAATGTCAACCATGCAAAAGTAGCAGTCATCATGGTGGTTAGTGGGCTCTCTTCAAACTCGAGGAATTGCAAATGGCATAGACTCGCGACTACCATGTAACCATCCTTCCAATGGTGCTCGGCAGCTACCACAGCAGAACCGAGGTGCTCATGATTTGACTTGGTCACCCATAGGCACTCCAAAATAAGTTTCATATTCTAAGTAAAACTTAGTGCCAACAACAATCTTGCGCTTGACCCGGTTTGGGCCAATGTAATATCCGCAAACATAGCAAAATGAGTCTGGGTAGAGCTTACGAGCCCTAGCCATAAAAATCTGAAAAAATTCAATAAGAGTTAAAAATTATTATTAAAACATTGAAATATACGTACAATAACGTAAAGAAAAGTTGATAAAACTTTCAGTATAGTTAATATATGCAAAAATCATGAAAATTCAAAATTTGTATTTCTATAAAAATCTAGTGACAGCAGTGGAAAACGAATGCCAAAATTAAAACCATCATAACTAAATAACTACAAAAACAGTGAAAAATCAAAATAAAACTCTTTTGTTACACTAATATATATATATATGTAATATATATATATATATATATTTGTATTTTAATTCATCGCATTTATTTATTGCAACTACAAACACAATACAATATACAAGAGTTTATCTCAGTGAAAAATCAAAATAAAACTTTTTTGTTACACTAATATATATATATATAAGCAAACAAACCACAAGGAAAAGGAAACACAAGTCCGAGCGCTTCGTGATATATTCACATTATCAAGGAGGAACAGTTCCTCTTGATAATGTGAATATATCACGAAAAGCGCTCGACTTTGTGTTTCCTTTTCCTTGTGGTGTTTGCTTATTAATAAGGTCACGTGTTATTTTGTGGTTTTAGTGCATATATATATATATATTATATATATATATATATATATATATATATATTATATATTATATCTATATATATTCGTATTTAATTCGCGCATTTATTTATTGCAACTACAAACACAATACAATATACAAGAGTTTATCTCAGTGTATAAAGGTGTGGGCCATTGGATGGGCGCAGAACATGGGCAGAGAATTACTTAAGTACATACTGTATATTATATAAAAAATACATAAATTCGTCGAGATCTCAAACGTTGCTTTTACGTGTTAGACCTTTTTGGGGGGGGGGGGGGGGTCTCTCCATTTTGGTATGCTCACTGGGCTCAAAATAAAATTATATATATAATATATATATATATATATATATATATATATATATATATATATATATATATATATATAAAGCAATTAAGAAAACAGAAATTCACTTCCAGATGAATAAAGTAAAACGTTTCGGCTGCGGAGAAATTTTACTGAAACGTTTCTTCTAAATAATAAAACTTCTTTTTTATTTTTTTTCTTCGTGAATTCTAACCGCAAAAAGAAATTATTAAACAACAGTCATCAACTTTTTCTTATTATGTATAAGGAAGGCATTAACTTATCCCATTTGTATGTAAATATATAGGTGTATGTATGTAGACATATATATATATATATATATATATGTATATATGGGCTACGTAGTGGCCGATGTCGTAACACCGCTTCTCGGAGATTAGCGAAGTTAAGCGACATTGGGTCTGGGTAGTAGTTGGATGGGAGACCGTCCTCTGCGCCCAGATTATGCAGCGACCCGTGGTTCGGATCCCACGTAAAGCT